>CM043017.1:80708423-80830922 GCA_023690525.1 Holotrichia oblita | reverse complement strand
ACCAAAATTACATCAGAAAAGCGTCCTATGGGGAACATCTGTAATTGTATCTCATCCCGGCCACATTTGCCATCGAATTTAAATTCCTTTGAGAAAAATCGTTTATGCGTCGTTTATAGGTGCTTGATAACAAATTCCCAACGTTTGATATTTGATCATTTATTAATAAGCAATGAAAGAAGTTTTACAGAATATTGTATAGGCAACCAAAGAAACATTTGAAAATCATACAAAATAAAAAAACATACCTATATTAAAGTTATTTATTTCATAAAATTATTATAATAAAAAAACAAAGAAAAGAGGAAGTACTGGATTCAAATTGGATTTGAAAAAGTTAATAAAGAAAACTTAAATTATCAGTAGCACATATCAAATAGCACACACCAAATATACCTATAACATAACCACAACTGTCAATATATGCAGTTTTATATTGTTTTCAGTCATTTTCGTACACCAAAAGTTAACGTTGAATTAACTTTTAGCGTACTGACTTTGAACCTCTAAAATTTTGGAAATCTGAAATCCTATTGGTAGTTTGTTGTCCGCTCAGGAAGTAGGTAAGTTTAAACGCTGAATAGCAACAACAATCTATCCAAACATTTTGCCAGTTTTATATTAGATGTCACTAACTATATCTAAATTTCTGTATTCTCTTACGATGTAAAAAAGAAATTAAAGTAAAATATTATAGTAAAAACCATTTTCCTTATTATGTAAGTGATATAGAATGAAATATTATATTGGAATCCAATACAAGTCGTTTCTTTTTCCAAAATAATGTAGTCACCAAAATATTAATTCGCATTATATTTTTTAATATAGCATAAGCTACACGAATAGATACATAAATGTGAGAATCACGGGGGTTTAGGTTATGTAGCGATGTTTATTACGGATTATGCTGACATTAACGAAACTTTAGGCAATGCAATAAAACTTAAAATACAAATTAAAAAACTTGATACAAAATAGATAACTTTGCAAATCTAACAAAAAAAGAAGCTGACAACATATATTGCTGATTTACTTTTAAATAATATATTAATTTCGATTCTATACAGAGTATTTCAATATTACATCAACAAATTTAAATATACATATGTCCGAAAATGTTTCGTTTCTAAAATACAGAGTTTCAAAATTCTCATTTTGTTGTGATTCTTTGCGTTTATTTTGGGTGTGTTTAAAGGCTACCTTTTTATATCTGGTACATAAATATCAACAAAATAACCCTATCATTATTAAAAAATATCTCCACGGTAATATTTTCATAAACTCGTTAAAAATTAAGCTCTGATAATCATACCAAATTTTAAGCGAACAAAACTAAAAAAGCACAAGAAATAAAAATGTAAAATGCCGCAGCAATAAAAAATTCAAACTTCATAAAAATACCAAAAATACTCTGTAGGTAATCTTGTAATAAAGATAGTGCAATTTGACTGATATCTCAGTATGTAATACATGTACTCAAACGTTTTTTGATAGATGTTTGTAAGTTTGTAGGAATTTCTCCAAATTTTGTCAACTGCAGAAACACCTGCACAATTTTGTCGGTATAATATTAAAACACCCCGTATAGGGGCGGGCACAACTTGGTTGTGAATACAAATCAATATACTTCTTGTATATGCAGAGCATACGTTATTTTTTTTAAGTAAATCATAAATGCATTTGAATATTTTTCAAACCGGTTTTATAGTAGCCATTAGAGCTGGGCGAAGTATCGATACATCGTCCAGTATTTGATACTATCACTGGTATCGATTTGCCGATACCTTGGATAACATCAGTGTTGATACCTTGGAATAGATACCTCTGGGTACCGATACCTTGGAATCGATACCTAGAAAAAGATACCTAGGAATAAATACCCACGTATTGATACCACTACAACGATACCTAGGTATCGATACCAACGAACTACGGTAACAACTACGGTATCGTAAAAAATCATTTTTGGACAAATATTTATTCAGCTAGTTTTCATATATTGACTCAAATATTAATGAATAATAAGGGTAAGGTATAATTATTCGCGTACAATAACAATAACTGTTGTACAAAAAGCCACAGTATTGTAATATTGTACATTTGACACCGTAGATATGTTATTGAATATAATTATTGAAATCAACCTGAAAAAATCTATACCTACAAATCAGTCGTAGGTATCGATACCAAGGTATCGATTCAAGGAATCAATTCGAGGTATCAATTCAAGGCATCAATTTGAGGTATCGATACGAAGGTATCGGTTCCCAAGTATCGATACCTGTCGATACTTAACCGATTCCAGTACTCGGAATTGATACCATGCACGGAATCGATACATTGGTAAGTATCGATATCTCGATTGGTATCGATACCCGATACCAAAAATGTCGGTATCGCCCAGCCCTAGTAGCCAGGTAAAAATGTGCTGTAGATGTAGAGGTAAAAAAGAACTTGACATAAATAAAAACCCACTCACCTTCATGCATTTTATTGCAATAACAAATGTGCTGCAGATGAAAAAAACATGAGAGAAGAGAAAAGAAAGAACGCCATTGCTGAAATAGTTCACAAGTTAGGTGTTCCGAACGAAAAAGCCAAAATTTGAAACTGAATACAAGAATAGAAAAGTAAAAGTTCCGCGAGCATTAACAACCCAAAACGTTTTGGTTTCGCTTTGAGTGCTTTCAGCATTTTTTTTGTTTGTTTTTAAAGCAAACAAGCAAACAACGAACGTCGAATTCGTTTGATAATCCGATGTGTGCGAAATAAAGTTCGTTATTTCCAAATGAAAATCCGGTGGCAACCATGACAGCGTGAATATTCAAAACAAAGTTCGCATGTTCAAATCAAAGTACGCTAAGAACAAATGGAAGGCCGTTAAAATAAACTGTCAGTTGTATAAATAGTGCAAAAACGTAATTTATAGCATACCTTAAGGTGACTAAATAAGCAACGAAAAACGAAAACTAACGAAAAACCAAAGTAGTAAGACAAATACGCAGTAAAAATATTTCGATTTGTGCAGTAATGAATAATCAAGAAGTATATTCTTTGAGATGAGAAAAAAGATACACTTTACAATGACGATACATTTTTGCAGTTGATGTCTTTTCAGATGATGGTAAAGAAAACATATTTATTATTACGGATAATGTTCCATTTCATAAAACTAATGAAATACAAACTTTGATTGCTGCACTTGGGCATGAGCTAGTTTATCTCCCTGCTTATTCATCCTTTTTAAACCCGATAGAAAATTTATTCAATCAATAGAACAATAACACAAAAATAGCGGAATCGCGCACTCAAGGTGAGTTGTACATACATAGCTATTGAAAACGCTGTTACCGAAATATTCAACGAAAATTGCTTAAATTACTATAGTCATATGCAGACATACATACCAAAATGTTTACGAAATGAAGTTATTGACGATTAGTTTTAAACATTTTTTTGTTTTATGTTTTTTGTTCTAATAAATTACTTTTTTTACACATGCAACTGACAATTTATTTTAAAAGCCTTCCATTTGTTCTCAGTGTACTTTGATTTGAACATGCGGACTTTGTTTTGAACATTCACGCTGTCATGGTTGCCACCGAATTTTCATTTGAACATAACGAACTTTGTTTCGCACACACCGGACTTTCAAACGAATTCGACTAGGTTCAAGTAGTTAAATTATAATGAGTAATAAAGAACAAGAAGTAACTATACCTATACTAGTTTTAGTTTCACTATGTTTTAACCTAGAACTGTTATAATGATTACAGAGCATAACTATTTGGCAAAAGAGCATAACAGTTGCTGCTAGGTGATTTTGATAATGTTTTATTCAATAAATCACCAATATCTTGCCTCAAAGCAGCATTTGCAAATCTCACACACTTCTGTTATCTGTTATACTCTGTTTTTTAATAAGATTAACAAAACGCTTCAGCCCGCATATCACATTAGATAAATTTAATAACCGACAATGTTGGCGATAAATTTAGATGATTTTTTTTTGTTTTAAGTGAGGAAAAATACCTAAACGCACCATCAGGGACGAAACCCGTCCCCGGTGTGTGGGACTCGCAGCCACTAAAACACCTCACTTTGTCAGGTGTAGAATCCATCCCGGAACCGCTGGTCGCATTACTTCAGGATGGCACCTCGTAGTTAGCCTCAGTCGGCTCCCTCCATTGCTTAGGTCTCTCTCTTCTTCTCCTTCAGCACCTTCTCGACGAACGTGGCTATCTTCTGCCAGTGGTCGTGTCCGGACAGCATCGTTTGCACGACGTTATCCGGCGTTAGAGGTCCTACTTCGTCTTGTAGAGCATCTCTGTAGTCACTCCACCTCTCGCATTCAAAGAAGGTGTGGTGAGCATCATCTTCCGCAAACTCGTGATACTGGCATGTCGCGTTCTCTGCTTTACCCATTCGAGCCAGGTATGCGTTGAAATACCCGTGTCCGCTGAAAAACTGGCTGAGGTAGTAATTTACCTCGCCGTGGTCTCGGTGCATCCACCCCGTGATGTTGCGGATGAGTCTGGCCGTCCACCGTCCTCTCGTGTCGTTCTGCCAGCGCTCTTGCCAACGTTGTCGTGTAAGCGCTTTAGCGTCCGCTCTTGCTTGTCGTGCACCGACGTCTCGTCGTGTCTCGTAGACTCTCTTCTTTTCTTGAGCCAGTAGATTTATCGAGGTTACTCCTGCGATCACGAGCACCGTCGGTTCGGAAACCGTACAGTATGCGCTGGCGATTCTGAGTGCTCCCCGTCGCTGTACTGAAGCCATCCGCTTTCTGTACTTGTCCTGCTGTAAGGCGTCAGCCCAGATCTCGCTTCCATACAACAGTATGGAATGGGTGACGGTCATTAGCAGCCGGCGTTTACTCGCCGTCGATCCTCCTACGTTGGCCATTAGTCGGCTCAGCGTCGTCGTTACCTTAGCGGCCTTATCGCTCGATGATTGGATCTGTTGCCAGAAGGTCATCTTGCTGTCGAGCTGCAGTCCGAGGTACTTCACGGAAGTTGTAGTGGTTATGACTTCCGTATCCACCGTCATCTCGATCTCTCTAGGGATTCTTCTCCTGGTCAGTAGAACGACCTCGGTCTTCTCCGTTGCCAGGATCAGGCTGTGTTTGTCCATCCATGTGGTGACTCTTCTCATTACCTGGTTGAGCCTTCTCTGGGCATCTGCCTCGTCACGCGCTAGGATGACTGCCGCTACGTCGTCTGCGTATCCTATCAGATACGCATCTTGCGGCAGCTCCATTTGGAGGATCCCGTCGTAGGACACATTCCATAAGTCGGGGACGAGTATGGAACCCTGCGCCGCTCCCAGAAGACCAGCTCCCTGTCGCTAAGGTAGCTGCGTATCATCTCAGTAAATAGGATGGCGTGGCGAACGTGTTCTGCAACTCGTCCAACATGACCTCCCATCTCGCCGAGTTGAAGGCGTTTCTTACGTCCAATGTGACGAGCATCACCACGGGTCTCGAGTAATGGTTACCCCGTTGAGCGGCTTCGAAGGTCTCTACTACCTGCGCTACGGCGCCGACGGTGGAGTGTCCTTTCCTGAAGCCATGCTGCCTCCCGCGTCGTCTATGCTGCTCTCGAGTCGTGTTTTGAGCAGTCTTTCTAGTAGCTTTCCAGCCGTGTCCAGCATACATAGCGGTCTGTATGCCGATGGCGTGGTTCGGTCGCCCTTGCCTTTGCTTATCAGCACTAGTCGCTGTACCTTCCATCTCTTGCAGAATGCTCCTTCTGTTAAACAGCGGTTGTACATGTTCAGAAGCAGATCTGGGCAGACGCGCCCCACAATCTTGAGAGCTTCCGTCGGAATTCCGTCGGGTCCGGGTGCCTTCCGGTTTTGTAGGGAGTTCGCCGCTCTTGACAGTTCATCTCCACTAAACAGCGGGATGTCGTTCAATAGCTCGTCCTCCATTTCCGCAGTTCTCTCTAGATGGGTAGGGAACAACGTGTCAACGATGTTCCGCATCCGATCTCGTTCGAGGACTGGATTCGTCGTCTTCGTCGTAAGCTTCTGCATGACGATCTTGTACCCAAAGCCTCATGGGTGGTTGTCAACATCCTGCCGCAGCTCCTCCCACTTACGTTTCTTGCTCCTGTAGATGGCGTTCTTGATATCCCTCTTGGCGGTCCTAAACTCCTCAGATTCTAGTTCTGCCGCGTTCGGATCTCGTCGTCTCACTCTGCTTATTCTCCGTTTAAGTTGTAAGCATCTTTTCCGGAGGCTCGCGATCTCGTCGTTCCACCAATACGCAGATCTTCTATTGTGTTTCCTTCTCCGCGGCATAGAGGCGTCGCAGGCGCGACGTATGAGGGCCATGGTCGCGTCCGCAATTGTCTCCGCCGAACCGGAAAATTTCATGACGGCATCTTTTCCCCGAGCGATTGCATGAGCCGCCCTGGCTGCATGTTGTAACATTAGCATCTACTCACACTTTTGCTTTTGTGTGTCCTTCATTAAGCCAAGTTTCATCTAAATCATATATTGGACATTGTTCAGTTCTATATTTTTTAATCGAAGATAAATATCTTCGTCTCCCTAAAGCAATATCTTCACGTTTAAGTAACATACTGCTTTTGCGATTACGTCTTAAAGAGCCATAAATAAATAGTATATATAAAACATTTAAATAATTTAATACCAAAACTTACTTAAAATTAAGCATTCTCATGAATTTATATAAAGTAGAATGACTCATTTGAGGTATATGTTCATCTTCCTTTAATTTCTTTAAATTACAAGCTAAGCGATTGACAATGGATGCACGAAATAAAACCTAACGACAAAGCATGAAATTCCTTTGCAACAATAATGCGCCCTTATCTCGGGCTAATTTACATACAATAGAATTTGTATTACAATATAGTATATGTATGTAGTACATACAACACAAATTGCCTAAATATGCATGCGACCAGTGCACTGCATGCGACCGAAGAAACGGTAGAAATCCATTCCAGGTTATTTCTTTATATTATAATTATTATTATGTTTCTCTATTGGTTCTTCTAGACAAAATTGATATTTACATTAGAATCTATTACGCTTGATTTATAACATTAAAATATTATAGTTTTCATTTATCCTAGGTTATTTCATCCAAAATTATATTTAACAATTAATATTCCTTTTCAACAGATTCTTGCGTCTTGCGCCATCTAATTTTGAATATATTCGGTAAAATTGCGACTTTTCTACTGCAAGTTCAAGTTATTGAAATAGAGGGCCGTGCAAGCGAATATTCGGCATATTCGGTTCTATAGACGATTTCGGGCGACATGCCCGGTAAGATCTAATGGGTGAAACCGGGTAAGGCGCGGTAAGTTGAATTTGTTTTTCGCCCGAATGCACTGGGTCATTGGATTTTAGATTGTCACTGGCGGCATACACAAGTTGACATAACCCTATTATATACACAATATTATATATATCCCTAAGTTTTTCTGTTAGCTTAACAGATATAACATTTTACGTAAAGTAAGTAGAATTTTTAATAAATACTACTTGACAATATACCATACTCATACATTTGTAGGTTAATTTGACGAATTTTGTTAAAAAAGAAAAAGAAACACTAAAAAGAAAGATTTTTTCAAATGGCATCCCCCATATTTTATTTGACAGAGGGGACAAAATCCCCGAGGCCCGGGCTTTCGGGGGGCCCGATTAAAATAAGCAACTAGAGATGTCTCATTATGCAAGGTTGCTGAATTAATATTTAAACAGCACCCAAATTACTCCTGTAGCCATATAATTCAAATACTTGTTTTACAAACTTTAAATACCTTAAATTTAAATGATTATTTTAAAAACTTGCATAATCACTTTTATGAACAACAATCATTAAATTCGCACCATTACCAATTAATTAAACTAATTTTACACAATTATTTCATTTTGAAATTGCATCACTAGAATAACACTATTAATGAAGGAGGCGTAAGAATTAGGCAGATGCATACAAAGATGGTAATATTTAAACACCAATAAATAATTTTGTATTAGTTTAAGTTTCAATAAATTAATATTTTAATGTTTGTTTAAATTTGAGCAATACATTTTTTTTTCTTTGTTAATAAGAATTAATTTTTAATTTAGTTTATTTCATGCTCGTTATACAATGTTTATATATTCCTTTAGTTTATGGTAATTGTATATTTCACGCGCCAATACCTGAGACAAAGATATTGAAAATGGTTTTGTGATTTTTGGCACAAAGATTATGAATATCCCATAAATCACTTTAAAAATCAATTTCATTTAATATATTGGGAAAATCTTGCTTACGAATATTTTTTTATGCACCACCTTACCCATATAACGCTAAAAGGTAAGTATTATATATTATTTGTGCCGAAGATTTAACATATATTTCATACCTATATGGGGAAACGCATTGATGGGCTTCCTTAATATATTTAATAGTATTTACTTAGGTAAACCTCTGAACTACCTCTGACTCTAATGTTGGAGTCAATGCGCTGCACTTGTTTAGTATATTAGACGCTATCCATATACACATACATCCATGCTCTTATCCATGGATGTATTATTATATGGATAGCGCATTCTGTTCACGGATTGACTCTAACATTAAAGTGAGAGGTTGCACAAGTGAGATAGAGCTAGAATAGGCAAAGGATTCATATACGCCCATAAGATTTACATTGTTATTTTGGTTTCGTTTAGGTATTAATCCGTTTATCTCGTTTAATATTGATCGGATACCGACTTAAATATATGAAATGCGTAGCGGAATAAATAGAGAATAACTTGTATTTGGTTTTTAAATACCTAAGAAAAATACTATTAAATATATTAAGAAAGCCCATCAATGCGTTTCCCCATATAGGTATGAAATATATGTTAAATCTTCGGCACAAATAATATATAATACTTACCTTTTAGCGTTATATGGGTAAGGTGGTGCATAAAAAAATATTCGTAAGCAAGATTTTCCCAATATATTAAATGAAATTGATTTTTAAAGTGATTTATGGGATATTCATAATCTTTGTGCCAAAAATCACAAAACTATTTTCAATATCTTTGTCTCAGGTATTGACGCGTGAAATATACAATTACCATAAACTAAAGGAATATATAAATATCGTATAATGAGAAAAAGCATGAAATAAACTAAATTAAAAATTAATTCCTTTAACAAAGAAAAAAATGTATTGCTCAAATTTAAACATACATTAAAATATATAATTTATTGAAATTTAAACTAATATACAAAATTATTGGTGTTTAAATATTACCATCTTTGTATTCATCTGCCTAATTCGTACGCCTCCTGCATTAAGAAGTGTTATTGTAGTGATGCAATCTCAAAATGAAATAATTGTGAAAAATTTGTTTAATTAAATTTAATGATTGTTGTTCATAAAAGTGATTATGCAAATCCCCGAGGCCCGGGCTTTCGGGGGGCCCGATTAAGATAAGCAACTAGAGATGTTGTCTCATTATGCAAGGTTGCTGAATTAATATTTAAACAGCACCCAAATTACTCCTGTAGCCATATAATTAAAATACTTGTTTTACAAACTTTAAATACTTTAAATTTAAATGATTATTTTAAAAACTTCCATAATCACTTTTATGAACAACAATCATTAAATTCGCACCATTACCAATTAATTAAACTAATTTTACACAATTATTTCATTTTCAGATTGCATCACTACAATAACACTATTAATGCAGGAGGCGTAAGAATTAGGCAGATGCATACAAAGATGGTAATATTTAAACACCAATAAATAATTTTGTATTAGTTTAAGTTTCAATAAATTAATATTTTAATGTTTGTTTAAATTTGAGCAATACATTTTTTTTTCTTTGTTAATAAGAATTAATTTTTAATTTAGTTTATTTCATGCTCATTATACAATGTTTATATATTCCTTTAGTTTATGGTAATTGTATATTTCACGCGCCAATACCTCAGACAAAGATATTGAAAATGGTTTTGTGATTTTTGGCACAAAGATTATGAATATCCCATAAATCACTTTAAAAATCAATTTCATTTAATATATTGGGAAAATCTTGCTTACGAATATTTTTTTATGCACCACCTTACCCATATAACGCTAAAAGGTAAGTATTATATATTATTTGTGCGGAAGATTTAACATATATTTCATACCTATATGGGGAAACGCATTGATGGGCTTTCTTAATATATTTAATAGTATTTACTTAGGTATCTATAATAAAAACCAAACTACAAGTTATTCTCTATGTATTCCGCTACGCATTTCATATATTTAAGTCGGTATCCGATCAATATTAAACGAGATAAACGGATAAATACCTAAACGAAACCAAAATAACAATGTAAATCTTATGGGCGTATATTTATGAATCCTTTGCCTATTCTAGCTCTATCTCACTTGTGCAACCTCTCACTCTAATGTTGGAGTCAATGCGCTGCACTTGTTTAGTATATTAGACCATAGAGAAAAGAAATAAGAGTTTCAACTTGTATTACCCAATTCAAAGCACGATGGTAGCGCACCATTTGTAGCTTTAAGAACTAATGCAACTTTTGCGCATGCGTATCCGGTTACCCGTTACACTTACCGCCATTTAACACTGTCAGCTGTTGTATAGATTGCAGGTATAATGTGTGAGAATCTTTTGGTAAGCCTTTGCTTTAATTTTTATTATGCTTAAATCAAGTTTATCGTAGAGGTGGGCAGTCCGGCTCACTTTGGTGATCCGATTCAGTAACTCCCGATCATCTAGCTGATTCGGTTCAATGAATCATTTGAATCAATTGAATCATTTAATATCATGTCACATTTAGATTCACCCGCTTAACTACTGACCATTTGAAATACATATATTCTACTTTAACAACGAATTATTAAATATATTGTAAATTCGTATTATATTCAAATGT
The DNA here is from genome assembly GCA_023690525.1 of Holotrichia oblita. Lineage (NCBI taxonomy): Eukaryota > Metazoa > Arthropoda > Insecta > Coleoptera > Scarabaeidae > Holotrichia > Holotrichia oblita. The sequence continues at coordinate 80,819,992 of CM043017.1, read as the reverse complement.
AATTGATTAATTTAAAATAAAACACCAGAAACAATAATTTTTTTACCAAATCAATATTTTCATTGTCATGCTGTAAATAAGCAACGGTTAATTTCCTTTCAGAAATAAAAGAAATTCTTAATGGGTGCTCGTAATAAACGTACTCGTAATTTTGATATCGGCTTGGCGGCTTTATATTTTCATCCGAAATTCATAAAAAAATATTTTGCCCACAATCGTATTGATTGGTAGATAGTGCCTATTGAAAGAATTAGAAAAAGACGTTCAAAGCATTATTATTATTATCCACTCAATGAAATACAATATTAAACACGACGTTGCATGATTTACACTTATTATTTTATTAATATAATATAGATACGGCATTTTGTATTTGATATGATTATTTTAATATGAACTATTTACAAAAACAGACTCCTTTAATTTCATTTCTTTTTAGAATTTTAATTCTATAATATATATGTATTCATAGGTATTTATGTTTAATAAAAATAGAAGGAGTTATTTCAACATATTATGTATTATTTCTTCACCAGTATAAAGACACACAAACGAAAAATATAACTATTAGACATTTAAATATATACATATACCTACCTATATATGTATAAAAGAGTACCTACAAATTAAAAATAATTTCATTATTTATAAAAAGTCAGAGCGCTATATCATAAGCTCCAAACTATTCTTATATGTACCTACTTTACAATAATTATGTTCCATTTTCCATATGTATTGGTTGACATTGCGCGTTAATATTGTTACAGGGAGGTACTACATATAAGGAACCGAAGCTCGTATCTTTGTCGTTAGGATTCAATTGATTCAAATGAAACAAAGAATTATATGAACGAAATCATTGATGAAATGGTATAATGAAACTAAAACGTATGAAACGATGATCCGAATCGGTCAATATTGGTGAACCGGTTCAATTGAATCAGCAGTAAGAGCCACTGAATCAAATCGTTCATGAACGACACAGCTCTAGTTTATCGTGCTGGATTCTGTTCTGTGCGAGTATTCGTTGTAGACTAGTGGATAAAATGTGGTTCACAAAATATGCTCTTTATATTTAATGCAAACACTTCAAGAGGAAGGAGATGGGCAAATGTATTGAAAATGCATTTTTCGGAATTGTCTGACACAATTCGAAAAGGGTACATATGCATGCATATAAGTACATTGAAACATACTCTGATAAAATTTGCAGAACCAGATATATTCAACAATAACGTAACAGCTGCTGTGAATATTAACTCTACAATTACTGAAGATACTTGTAATTAAAAGAAAAAAACCACTAAGAGAAAGCCACTTACTGGAAATAGCATCATCAAGCTTGGAACATAATAAACGTAACAGTTTGTTTCATACATAAAAAACAAAATAGTGCACTGTGGGAATGTGGACTAAAGTATGTGAAAAGCTTATCTCAAAAGAGCCAACCACTTCATAATTTATCACGAAAGCAACAAACAACAATTTTTAGATTAAACAAAATCATTACTAAAAACAAACATAAATAGAAAGCTGCATTACGAGTAACATCTACCAAATTATTTAAACAGCGAGAAGCTAGTTTAAGTAATCCTGGAGTAGAATTAATTCAATCGCAATTTGCTAATATGCAAAGAAAGGAAAAAGGACAGTGATGACGTTTAAAATATTTGCTCTTGCAGATCCCAAATCCTGCAGATTTTTACATTACATTTTACAAAGCATTTTAAGTGCAATTCCTTTAGATACAAGTATTAATAATGAATCATTTAAGAATTTAGAATACATTACAAAGAAACTGATCCTCTAGATAGATATAGTTACTTTTTTTTTAGCCAGGGGAAAATGCTTGATGCACACCAGCGCATGGGCTCGTTCGCGACTGGTAGTGTGGGACTCCCAGAATCTCTGTCTACCCACTAAAAACCCCTCCTCCGCTCTAAGCAATGTCCGGAACCATTTAGTATATACCATCGGACACCGCCAGCTGTCTCAGTCCTCTCATCTACCTCCCTGCACCTCTATTTGCTGTCGTTTTCGTTCATCTAGTTCCTTTCTATTCATGATGGTCTTGAACATATTTTGTATAGTTTCCCAGTTTCCTGCAGACTCCACCATCAACGGAATTAGAGTTTCCTCGGTGATTGGGCTCCCGATCTTTCCTTGCGCAGTTCTTCTATTTTCGCACCATCTGTTACACACGAAAGCCGTATGTTCTGCGGTATCAACCAGGCTGCAATAAATACATCGGTCCTCGCTATCCTTTCCCATTCTTTTTGCGTAGGCCCGAAGGTACCATGAGCCGTTAGCACTTGTGTCAGGTAATAATCAACGTTGCGATGTTGGCAGTTTACCCAACTTCTGACATCTCTAATTAAGCGCTTTGTCCATTGTGCCTTGTCTCTCGTTTGGTCCCATCTCTTTTGCCACTCAATCAAGGTCCTTTTTTTAGCGTCTTTTATTGCATTGCTTCGATTATCCTGTGCGTTGTTGAGTATCTCAGTCCTTTCGAGTACCATTAAATCAATAGGAGTTGTACCCGTAATCACTTGTAAGGACGCCAGCGATGCGGTTTTATAAGATGAGGCTACACGCATAAGGATGTTTCTTTGCGCTCGCTCCATGATTTTCCTGTATTTCTGGATATATACAGCTTTATACCAGACTGGTGCCGCGTAAAGTAATATGTTGTGCAGCGCGCTGCTCAATATGATTCTCTTGCTACTTTTAGGGCCGTTTATGTTCGGCATTATTCTTGCAAGACTGGCCGTTCTCTGTTCTGCTTTGTTTGTCACCGCTACCACGTGTGGTCCAAAGGATCCCCTCTCATCTATGATTACTCCCAAGTACTTTACTAAATTCGTAGGCGTTATCCTCACTCCCTCTAGATTAAAGAAGACATGGTTTCTCTTTTTCGCGCCTTTCATTATAATTGCTTCGGTTTTATCTGGTGCCAAGCACAACCCGCGGTTCCTCATCCATGTACTTATCTGTCCTAAGCACGTGTTAGTACTTTCCATCAGTGTGAACTCATCACTGGCCCCCACGACAAGTGCAAGATCGTCTGCGAATGCGATACATACTGCATCTCTGGTCAGTTCCAAGCTCAACACCCCATCATACAAAACATTCCAGAGCACTGGACCCAGGACCGACCCCTGTGGCACTCCCGTATTCACATCAACAGCCTCGTTCTTTACTATACTGATTTTTCTTTCAGTTAGGTAACTGCATATGAACCTAATGAGGTATTCCGATATCCCTCGGTCTTCTAACTCCTGTATGATTTGCCTGTGTGACGCAGAATTAAACGCATTTTTCACATCAATAGTTATTAAAACGCTCCATTTGCGCAGGCTTTCTTGGACCGTTTCCATAACTGCCTGGATTGCATGGATGGTGGATTTTCCTTTCCGGAATCCGTACTGGTGCCAGTGGAGGTTCCCTCTCTCCTCAAGTTCCACGATTAGGCGGTTTTTTATGAGGGTTTCTAGGAGTTTGCTCAGTGTATTTAACAGGCACAACGGTCTATAAGAACTAGCAGAATTTGGAGGTTTTCCACTTTTTGGTATTAACAATACCTTAGCCACTTTCCAGTTTGATGGGAAATTTTGAGACTCTAACAGTTGGTTCATGACACTCAGCAGCCATCCTGGTGCACACTCCGCGACTATTTTGATTGCCTCAGGTGGAATCCCATCAAGTCCAGGTGCTGTTCCACCTTTAATACCAAGAGTTGCGCTTCTTAATTCCTCCCCTGTAAACGGCTCTACCTCCTGTACTATTGAACTGGCCTGCCATTCATCCGTGCTTTTGGGAAAAAGGTCAGCAATAATCCGCCTTTTGACCTCAATGTTGGGCTCGTACGGTGTTAGGTACTTTGTCTTTTTAAGCATGATCTTATAGGCTCCTCCCCATATATCGTTGTCTAGTTCCTGGCGTATTTCTTCCCAGCACCTTCTTTTAGATTGCTTTATAAGCATTCTTAGTTCTTTTTTTCCTGTCCAATAGGTTTCTCTCAGAGATTCGATAGTTTGCATGTCCGCTGCCTGTGTTCTTTGTCGAGTTAGTTTCCTCCTATTTCTGATACATTCCTTCCTTTTCCTCTCTATATTGTCAGTCCACCAATATGGCTGCCTGTTCCTTTTTTCGCGATTAAGACTATTCCTATATGCCTGATAGATTTGCTTGCTGCATGTTTCGTAATTTATGTCCGTTACATCTTTAGCCACAATCTCAATTGTTTCTCTAAACGCTGTCCAGTCCACTGTAAATTTTGCCATGTCAGCCCTTTTTCTCGTCCGTAGGTCTTTAAGTTCGAAATAGATGTATTGGTGTTCGGTCAGGGTTTCTGTATCCAGTACCTCCCAGTTTGCTACACTTCTTGCTATTTTATTAGTAGATATAGTAACATCAATGTAGGATTTCGTACTTCCTCTGATAAAGGTCGGTCTCAAGCCTGTATTATGTACTACCATATCTTTTTCCGAAATGTGCTCAGTCCAGTACTTCCCCTTCTCATCAGTAGTTGGAGATCCCCACTGGGGAGACTTTGCGTTAAAATCCCCAAGTATTAAGACTTCTGCGTTCCCCACGTTCCTCATTATAGCATCTACTTCTTCTTTGTAGTCTTGCATTTTCATATTTGGCGACAGGTAACAGCAGACTATGGTGCAGTCCTTATAGGTTAGTATGAGGTGGCCATCTTCCACCCTATGCTGGATCACCCCAGTGTCTCTATTTAAAAATAGTGCCGCAACGTTTACTCTTTTATCTTTAATCCACTCCTTACCGCTCACACGTTTTTTGTTAGGTTCACTAACAACTAGAAGATCTATGCCCTTTGACCTAGCTGTGGCGTATGCCATGTCTTGCGCCGCGTATGCCCGTCCCACGTTAGTCTGTAGGATGCTAAGTACCATCCCTGGTTTGCCCGCTATCTGCCCTTGCTCTAGTTTTCCTTTGTCCCCTTTCTTTTGATATTTCCGCAGCTTTCTGCTGTATCAGCCGTCTATAGTGTGGACACTTCGTTTGATCCGCCCTGTGTCCCTCCTTCTTACAAGTGAGGCAGAAGCTTGTGCTTGTACAGCTATTTGCCATATGTTCCCCTTTACCACATTTCATGCAGACATCACTTTTATCTTCCCCTTGGCAATCTTTCCTATGATGCCCAAACTCCAGGCATCGAAAACATCGGGTAATGCTTACCCGCAGTCTGACTCTGCATGGCGTCCACCCAATTCTAACTGTTCCTCTTCTACTTAATTCATTTGCTATTTTTTTATCAGTAACCACCGTGGCATTTTGTTTACCAAATTGGTTTGGTCGTATCGATACCACCTTAATGTGTGTAGTATCTGCGGTTCCTACACTTGCCTTGATAGATTCCTCTATTTCCTCGCTTGTTACATCGCATTCAATACCACTCACAAAAATTGTTTCTTCATATCGTTTGGTAACCACCTGCATATCTTCGTTTTTCCTAGCTATTTCGCGCTTGAGAGCTTCTTTTTTTTCCTGTTCTCCTTGGATTTCCAGCATCACTTCGCCCTTTGCTGTCTTCTTAATAGTTTTAACCTTAATCCCAATTTCATCAATATTTACATTCTTCTTTATCTTCCGAAGAATGTCGGCGTATTGCTTGCCTTCCGATTTGATAATAAGCTTCTCTAATTTTGGGCTATCTTTTCCTCTTGAGCTACCATTGGCGTCCTTTCTTGTGGTTACCTCAATTGTTGTATTTGTCCCTCTAAATATAGCCTCCACACAGTTTCCTAGATATTCAGTGTGAATATTTCCCACTGCCATAATATTCATTTGTTCCACCCCTCGGAGGTGTGCTTGCTTTTCCAGTTTGGCAATAATGTTGTATAACTTACTGGTATCACTGGTACCTTCCGGGTGCATGTCATATGGAAGCACAAAGAGAGTTCTAGAGCTTTCGTTCGCTTTTCCTCTGCTTAGATATGTTTGGGTATTTGTTTTAACATATTCTATAGTATCTTCTTCCAATTTCTCGTCCAGTAGAGGTGTTATCTCCGGATACCTTATCTTGATGTCCTCCGCAGCCTGTCCTTCGAAAGTACCACCTGGGTTTACTATGACAGCAAGATTGCCTCTGCGTTTTCGCGCCGTCTCCAGATCTATGAACTTCGTGTTTTTGTAGCACTTATTTGGCCAGGGGGCGTCAATTATTTCAGCCAATTTGTCCCATCCCATCTTGTCTTCTAGTGCTTTCTCAATCCTGTTATCCAGAGCCAGTGTCTGCTGCGCAATTTCCTCTCTTATTTCAATTTCATCTGCTTGTACTCCTATGTTGCTTGTCTTCTTTGTTGTTGTCGCGTCCGTTTGCTTCTTTATGGGAGTTGGTTGTTTCCCCCGACTCAAATCCGAGTATGAGTTGCATTTTATTTTAAGGATGTCTACCTTTCTGCTTAAATTGCCAACAATGTTTACTAGTTCGCTAGTAGCTAATTTTATTTCGGTTTTAGTTTTTGTACTCTCCTTAACCATTTTTTTTAGTTCGTCAGTTTTTTTGTTTAACTTAGTCATGAAACTTAAAACGTCCAGCATTTCTTTACTCGTCTCTTGATCGGTTTCTTTACACAGTCCTTCCCGCGTTTCCCTTTTCCTTTTCTTTTCAGCCGGCCCGTATAGATATAGTTACTAGATGAATATCTTGTAATAATATAATGAACAGATTACGTGCAGATTACTAATAATTTTCTATCTTTTTTTTTCATGTCAACGTTAACTGGCCTGTCGACTGCATTGATTACCGAGGAACACATCTTCATGGTGATATTTTTAATTGTTATAGAATATATTTTTTGTTAATATCTTTATAAGAGTTTATTTTCTGTTTGTGTATTATTGTTGTTACAAGAATCTACTTTTCGTTAATTTAGTTTGCATTTTATTTATTGTTTATACTTTGTAAAAATTTAATATCTAATGTCTTTATTGTTTTTATGAGAATTTTATATAATGTTATATGTTTAATTTTATTTATTAACTGCTTTCAAAAATAAAACTTACTATGTATATATAATAATTTTTTCTCTTTATTTTTAAAATAGTTGACTTCCATGAAGTAGTGTTTTGTGAAAGTAGATGAAAATGTGTAATTGATTATTAAGTTGATAAATATGTCAATCAAATGATCAATTACTGCATTTTTATCTTTGTTTAAAAATAATATTCAATTTTAATTCAGAAAGTATGGTATTGAAATATTCAAATATGGCGTTATTGAAAATTAGTACCATAAGCTACTAATGGTGCGCTGTAATTCTGCTTCGAATTTTAATACATTAAGTTGGTACTCTTTTTACTGTTAATTTCTCTATGTATTATCCATGCTCTTATCCATGGATGTATTATTATATGGATAGCGCATTCTGTTCACGCATTGACTCTAACATTAAAGTGAGAGGTTGCACAAGTGAGATAGAGCTAGAATAGGCAAAGGATTCATATACGCCCATAAGATTTACATTGTTATTTTGGTTTCGTTTAGGTATTTATCCGTTTATCTCGTTTAATATTGATCGGATACCGACTTAAATATATGAAATGCGTAGCGGAATAAATAGAGAATAACTTGTACTTTGGTTTTTATTATAGATACCTAAGTAAATACTATTAAATATATTAAGAAAGTCCATCAATGCGTTTCCCCATATAGGTATGAAATATATGTTAAATCTTCCTCACAAATAATATATAATACTTACCTTTTAGCGTTATATGGGTAACGTGGTGCATAAAAAATATTCGTACGCAAGATTTTCCCAATATATTAAATGAAATTGATTTTTAAAGTGATTTATGGGATATTGATAATCTTTGTGCCAAAAATCACAAAACTATTTTCAATATCTTTGTCTCAGGTATTGGCGCCTGAAATATACAATTACAGACACGTTAAAATTGGATAAAACGTTGGATTGGATAAAACAAGACATCTAGATGTCTTGTTTTATCCAATTTTAACGTGTCTGTAATATTGTACTTTAATATTTTAACATTCTTTTAACTATAGAGATAAACCAGAGACAAAGTATAGTACAAAGTATAGTACCATATATAATACATCCATGCTCTTATCCATGGATGTATTATATATGGATAGCGTCTAATATACTAAACAAGTGCAGCGCATTGACTCCAACATTAGAGTGAGAGGTTGCACAAGTGAGATAGAGCTAGAATAGGCAAAGGATTCATATACGCCCATAAGATTTACATTGTTATTTTGGTTTCGTTTAGGTATTTATCCGTTTATCTCTTTTAATATTGATCGGATACCGACTTAAATATATGAAATGCGTAGCGGAATAAATAGAGAATAACTTGTAGTTTGGTTTTTATTATAGATACCTAAGTAAATACTATTAAATATATTAAGAAAGTCCATCAATGCGTTTCCCCATATAGGTATGAAATATATGTTAAATCTTCCTCACAAATAATATATAATACTTACCTTTTAGCGTTATATGGGTAACGTGGTGCATAAAAAATATTCGTACGCAAGATTTTCCCAATATATTAAATGAAATTGATTTTTAAAGTGATTTATGGGATATTGATAATCTTTCTGCCAAAAATCAGAAAACTATTTTCAATATCTTTGTCTCAGGCATTGGCGCGTGAAATATACAATTACCATAAACTAAAGGAATATATAAACATCGTATAATGAGCATGAAATAAATTAAATTAAAAATTAATTCTTATTAACAAAGAAAAAAAATGTATTGCTCAAATTTAAACAAACATTAAAATATTAATGAGATTCCATGGTGGATTCTGTGTGAGTAATGTTTAAATAAATAGTAAAAGAATTATGGTCCTTTCTCACAATTTTCTTTAATAAAACCTTAGGCTACCGGTTTCGAACTGTTAGTTCATCTTCATAGCCAGAAAATAAATGACCTCTCAGATTCAAAATGAATACATCACCAAAATGGGAATTGACTAATTGGTTAATTGACTAATTGGTTTATCTTTATAGTTAAAAGAATGTTAAAATAAAGACACGTTAAAATTGGCTAAAACAAGACATCTTGTCTTGTTTTATCCAATAACAAGACATCTAGATGATAAAACCTGTAATTGATATTTCACGCGCCAATACCTGAGACAAAGATATTGAAAATAGTTTTGTGATTTTTGGCACAAAGATTATGAATATCCCATAAATCACTTTAAAAATCAATTTCATTTAATATATTGGGAAAATCTTGCTTACGAATATTTTTTATGCACCACCTTATCCATATAACGCTAAAAGGTAAGTATTATATATTATTTGTGCGGAAGATTTAACATATATTTTCATACCTATATGGGGAAACGCATTGATGGGCTTTCTTAATATATTTAATAGTATTTACTTAGGTATCTATAATAAAAACCAAAGTACAAGTTATTCTCTATTTATTCCGCTACGCATTTCATATATTTAAGTCGGTATCCGATCAATATTAAACGAGATAAACGGATAAATACCTAAACGAAACCAAAAGAACAATGTAAATCTTATGGGTGTATATTTATGAATCCTTTGCCTATTCTAGCTCTATCTCACTTGTGCAACCTCTCACTCTAATGTTGGAGTCAATGCGCTGCACTTGTTTAGTATATTAGACGCTATCCATATATAATACATCCATGCTCTTATCCATGGATGTATTATTATATGGATAGCGTCTAATCTGTTCACGGATTGACTCTAACATTAAAGTGAGAGGTTGCACAAGTGAGATAGAGCTAGAATAGGTAAAGGATTCATATACGCCCATAAGATTTACATTGTTATTTTGGTTTCGTTTAGGTATTTATCCGTTTATCTCGTTTAATATTGATCGGATACCGACTTGAATATATGAAATGCGTAGCGGAATAAATAGAGAATAACTTGTAGTTTGGTTTTTATTATAGATACCTAAGTAAATACTATTAAATATATTAAGAAAGCCCATCAATGCGTTTCCCCATATAGGTAGATATGAAATATATGTTAAATCTTCCGCACAAATAATATATAATACTTACCTTTTAACGTTATATTATTTTAAAAACTTGCAGAATCAAAAATATGAACAACAATCATTAAATTCCCAATATATTAAATTAAATTATTTTTAAACTAATTTTATGGGATTATTTCATTTTGAGAAAAATCACTAAACCAATAACACTGTTAATGCAGGAGGCGTAAGAATTAGGCCGATGCATACAAAGATAGTAATAAACTAAACACCAATAAATAATTTTGTATAATAGTTTGAAATAAAAAATTAATATTTTAATGTTTGTTTAAATTTGAGCAATAAAATTTTTTTTCAAATTTAAACAAAATTAAAATTTAATTTAGTTTATTTCATGCTCATTATACGAAATTTATATATTCCTTTAAATATTATATTTTGTATGCGCCTACCTGATTCAAAGATATTGAAAATAGTTTTGTGAGTTTTGATGCAATCAAAATTAAAATATCCCATAAATCACCTTAAAAATCAATTTCATTTAATATTATTGTTCAAAATCTGATTCTGAAAGTTTTTAAAATAATATAACGCTAAAAGGTAAGTATTATATATTATTTGTGTGGAAGATTTAACATATATTTCATACCTATATGGGGAAACGCATTGATGGGCTTTCTTAATATATTTAATAGTATTTACTTAGGTATCTATAATAAAAACCAAACTACAAGTTATTCTCTATTTATTCCGCTACGCATTTCATATATTGAAGTCGGTATCCGATCAATATTAAACGAGATAAACAGATAAATACCTAAACGAAACCAAAATAACAATGTAAATCTTATGGGCGTATATGAATCCTTTGCCTATTCTAGCTCTATCTCACTTGTGCAACCTCTCACTTTAATGTTAGAGTCAATCCGTGAACAGAATGCGCTATCCAATAATAATACATCCATGCTCTTATCTATGACATAACCTATAACAAATTTCTTGCATCAGTCTATGGTGCTATTTATCTGATTTAAAAAAAAGCACACATAGTCTAAAAAATACGATGGATCGAATTTTATCACTAAATATACGTTTGGTAAAATTATTTTCAACCACTAAATCCTATTTCTCTGTAGTGAAACTTTTTAGGTTAACAAACTCTTACAGGATAATGTGATATCTTCTACTGAGTTAATCAATGCATGCCTTGAAAGAGCTAGAAACATTAAAAAGTACAATCCATTTATTACAATAACAGATAATGTAGCTATAAAACAAGCTAACGCATCTACTGATAGGTACAATAAAAAGAAAACATTGTCAGAACTTGATGGTCTTCCAATCGCTATTAAAGACAACTTTTGCACAGAAAATATTAAAACTACGTGTGCATCAAAAATGTTAGAAAATTTTATACCAAAATATAATGCTACTCCATATGCAAAATTAAAAAATGCTGGTGCTATTCTAATAGGGAAAACTAATTTGGATCAATTTGCTATGGGTTCAGGTACAGTTGATTCAATTTATGGACCCACAAAAAATATATGGGGCTATTCTGATGATAATGATTTCTTCATAACTGGTGGAAGTAGTGGTGGTAGTGCAATAGCTGTAGCAACAGGAACTTGTTATGCGTAAGGTACTGTATCCCCGTATTGAACAGTATCCATAATATATTTAATTGAAGGGCTGTAGGTTCTGATACAGGTGGATCAACAAGAAATCCAGCTTCGTACTGCGGATTAGTAGGTTTAAAGCCAACATATGGATTAATATCAAGGTTAGGACTTATACCATTGGTAAATTCTATGGATGTTCCTGGAATTTTAACAAGAACAGTTGATGATTGTGTAACTGTATTAAATACTATATCTGGCCATGATCCTAAGGATTCTACATCATTAATGAGACAACACAGAAGAATTAGGTAATTAAATATTGATAGAAATCTATACGAGACTAGTTTTATATATCATAGGGAACAATATCACAAAATAAGCAGAAGGGACAACAGCTGATTTTTCTATTATTATCATATATAATACAACGAGTGGTTTTGTGATTATCGATAATCGCCGGCTTGACACGAGATACGTTGCCAAATATTAATTATCTCGTGGACGTCCGTGGGACGAGTGGAATTAATTAATATTTGGCAACATATCTCGTGTCAAGCCGGCGATTATCGATAATCGACTTTATTGGCCTACACAGGGTGAGTGGTGAGAATGGCCCATTAAAAGTATTATACAAACGGAACGGAATTTTGCAGTTGGATATGGTTGAATATGAACTAGGTATCACGTGAAAATATTTTTGAAAAAATATCACTTCCTTCTATAAAATAAATTATAAATTCAGCTTCTATGATAAATTATACACATATTTCATATATCATACCCTATACCTCAATATCATTCCTTCTGAGTTATTCGCATTAAAAAAAAAAGTGACAGACACCGATCTTACTTTATAGTGATATTACGTCACGTAGGAGTAAGAGAGACAAATGAAATTTTATATACGTACAGCTGATATTGTGTAGTTACACAACATTTGAAGTTCTCTGTAACATTATACAGGGCGTCTAAAAACTTAGTTGCTTACAAATAAGTTCAATCTACGAAAAGCAGATTTTTTTAAATGGAAAGGTATATATATTATTAGGTATTCTGATTCTACAAAAGATTCTCTTTTAATCCGTATTAGGCGTTTCTATACCTAAAATGGAAGGTGAATAAGTTATAACGATTTAATTAACCTCCGTATCTAAAATGCTCAGATATGTCAATTTACTAAAGCAAGGGTGATCAGCTTATTTGTTCTACATAGTTATTTGTGACGTCAGTCATTTTAGTTGTTTTCGCGTACACTGAGAGAAATAGATCTGCACCAGTACAATAATTAGGGTAAACAATCCAAGAATTTACTTTACAACAACCAAAAATTATTGTATTTGTTACAAAACATATTGTAATCTTAGTATTTTAGGATTACTATAAAATTATTTAGCGAAACTTTTGTGTTTGACTAAAAATATATAGATATTTATAAAAATGTATAAATTCAAATATTATTTTATGCAATCTCAATATTTTCGCTAAATATTTTAGTGAAATTCGTGTACACGAGAACTTAAGCTTCTTATACAGTAATACGTCTGTAAACTAGACAATCAATCAAACATTATTGCTCAGTTGGTTGCATATTCGTATCTACTCCCTCTCTCCCCCGAATATACTGTACTTAGGGTATGTATTTTTACATTGAGCTGGGTATTTATGTGTAAGTGATCTGTGAGCAAAATAGCTTTTCATAACCACCAGAACAAACAAAATGTAAATATAAACAAATGCGATTTCCAACATGGTCACTTTTGATTGTGCGCATAAATTCTATGATCGGCTCATCCGTTTTGGTTATTCTGTGACAATATTAGCTTAACTAATAACTGCAATCCTACCAATACACATACTTTCAACTTATGACATAGTATAAATAATAACTAATTTAACTACTTATTTGATGTAAACCAACAGATTAGCATATAATTACTAAAGACCGCAAGAACGGGTCCGGTTCCAGCGGCAGTACATCGGGAGCGACGTTATCGGCGCGCGCCTATCGTACGAGTATGTACAGTGGACAGCAGCATAATCGATACCGTTACGGAATTTCCTAAACCTTAATAGCAATGTAGAGGGGGTTATGTTGTGCGACCTTCAGTTAGGATTTATAGTAGATATTATTATTAGTAGATAAGGTCGACGTTAGCTTGATTTAAAAGTATGTACGTAGTGAAATATGTAGTTTGTACGCGGTCATCGTACGGTATTGTTGCATGATCATGCATTGCAAGTATCCTTACCTATAATTCGGTTTAAAATGTCGAAAGTTCGTGAGAATGCTTCAACGTGTTTGTTTCTCTAAATAGCGCCCATTTTTATTTCGGTAAAGCCGATGTAGTTACGCCCCTGCTACCGGACCTCACTTGCGGTCTTTAATAATCACAGACTACATGCAAACCAGCAACTTAACGGTAAATTATGTTCCAAGAATAAACTCAATAGACATAACATAGGTAGCAGTAGCATCATAGCGCAGCAAATTTAAAATGATGTATTTAAACTGTTTGCTCTCCATAGTAGTAACTACTATAAAAGAAACTTTTATACAACAACTATTATACAACCGCCATGGATTTCCTTATTAGGTACTTTCTATTTAACACTGATCAGTGAACAAAACCGGTTCTGTTGTGTATAAATCGTTCAAACAAAACCGGTTTTGTTCACTGATCAGTGTTAAATAGAAAGTATTGTAAAAGTTATACTTTTCTCTACGGCTGTTGAATAATATATACATTCTGCCTTTTTATCCAATTGTATAATGGCATCAATTCTTCACCCCGTGTGTAATGAATTATTACACACGGGCTGTAGACCAATCACATCAATCGTATTTTCATTATTCAACGGTTAGCAGACAGAAAATGATACGGACGTGGTAAATAGACCACAGAATATCAAACTACTAGAATTTGCACTCCTTGTCGGCGCTTTTGATCTTTTTAAGACAGATTCAGTGACCTTCAGGCTATTCACGCCATTTTGTGTGGAAGAAACGCAGGATCGAATTGAGAAAAAATTGTATACGTTGACAGGGGGGTGTTGACTGAAAACTAGACGCCGTTAAAATAAGTATATGTTGATATAAAATATGTAGTTATAAAATATGAAATATGTATGTATTAAATACAAGTCCTACACTACGAATAAATGTTTACAAAACAAAAGTTAATCTCGACACAAACGTCAATAACACCTGATAGTTAGTAACCAATGAACAACGCTCGAATCTCGAATACTAAACATCAACTATCCTGAAGTATTTTTCTTCCAGAGAAGATGGCGGATTACGCTGCGCACTAAAAATGCGCGTACTTTTCCCACCAAGGGGAGTGCATATTCTGTAAATTTGATATTCTGTGAATAGACCATGTATAGACGTATAGAGTATGCGTTACCTAGCAATCGCTAAACAACTCGCGGTTTTGACACATTTGTAATGACATTTATGTCAAAAGCGCGGGCTCACAGCATTAATTTCTGGGTATCTATCATGTACCTATCCATTCTCTTTTAAAGTTAATCCTTCAGCCGTAGAGAAAGTATAGTCCTTAACTCGCGTATAATTAGGCTATTATTAACCCGGATGGTTACAACGCTCGCCTACGGCTCGAAGAAAAACAATATTGACACTCATAATAGTATATTTTATACACAACACTTGACATTACGCATTGACAACATTCGGGCTAGTGGCTTAGTGGCTTGCACACTTGCCTCGTAGTCCGGTAGTACCGGGTTCGAACTCCGGTGCTTCCTTTCTGAGTTTGGTTTTCTGTAGTTTTCCAAATTCCACGGCAAATGCGGAAAGGTAACATCTTAAGTCGGTCTACAACCGCAGGCGTAATAATAACTCATGGCCCGCCGATG
This sequence comes from Holotrichia oblita, assembly GCA_023690525.1. Classification (NCBI taxonomy): domain Eukaryota; kingdom Metazoa; phylum Arthropoda; class Insecta; order Coleoptera; family Scarabaeidae; genus Holotrichia; species Holotrichia oblita. The sequence goes on along the minus strand of CM043017.1, from coordinate 80,804,493 downwards.
CCCCCTGTAATTGGCGCAAGCTGTTGGGGGATGCTAAGGCATGGATTATTATTATTATTATTTTACATTATACAATTCACAATACTAGCATTTAGCATTCAGTGCCTTCTGAACTATGTCAACCGAAAAATATGATAAGGATGTAGAGAATATGAATTATATGTACACTCGGTTGATTTAGTATCGACTCAAACTGCCATAAAACCCGATAAAAGTATGCTTTATTGCGGTACCCGAATGCAAAGCAGTAAGAGTATGGTTAACTGTATGTAAATTACTAGATATTTACATATACAATATATTTTTGTATCAAATCCAGTTTCATATGCAAGGGATTATTTATAAATTCCTAAACCGATAATTTCTTAATGCGATCTTAACATATAGTTAAATCGCTATCGCATACAATTTCACTATATTACTAAGTATTTATGTAATTAAGAAAATAAGTATGGGGGCAAGATATAAAAGTCTATTACATATATACTTTAGCGCATGAATGTTCGCATGATGGTGCAGAAAATGTCCTTCAGAACCAACCAATAATTAAAAAGTTTTTCTGTGTATTAATTTGTTTTCAGTTTGACTGCCTGTTCGTTTACCTTCTGTATTATTTGAAATAAGTTATTATTTGTTTACCGTGTGTTTTATCATTAATTCTAGAATAAAATCAGTGTTTTTAACGAAACAAGTTTAAGATGAACAGATTCCTGTCTATCTGCTCTGATAAATATTTTTTCTTATGGTTCTAAAATTGATTTGTAGCATACTATTAAATTCAGTTACGTAGGGATAAGAAGAAATACAATAATTATTTTATTTACGTTTATATGTCATTAATGGCAATGGGTGTTGGCAAACACTATACTACGTAATAATGCAGATATGAAAAGTATCTGAAAAAGAATATATTTCTGCAGCGATCTTCCCATTCATTTCGCATTACGTAGCTATTTTATCTGTCCATAAGCAAATCGCTTTATTACTACAAACATCCAGTTAAATGTTAAAAGTTTCTGTGTGCGACGTTAGGTCTACGTCGCTTGTCGGGTGAGTCGGTTTTAAATCAACCGAGTGTACATAGTTGTTAAACAAGAACATAATTCACGGATACATTTTTCTGCTTACTAGTCTGTATGTAGTCTGTGATATATTTCACTTTCTTTTAATTAATAACTGTTCACAAGTGACAAAGAAGTAATGATAAATACTTATAATGTTTGATCACACATAGTAAATTATGATTTAGATTTACCTACATGGTGGGTGAATCTTCTTTAGCTTAACAAAAATTGTCTGAAGCTCCACTAAACTGTATCAATTATAAAAATAGAATTTTATTATAGGTGACCATAATTAAGTATTTACATATTTTAGGTTACCACCAGCTAACAAAATGACTATTAAAGGATTAAAAATTGGAATTCCAATTGAATATCATTGTGAACACTTAAGTCCTGATGTATTAGATGTATGGGACGATGTTGCTAACGTATTAGAAGAAAGCGGTGCTATTATCAAAGAGGTAGATACATATTAATTTACCTACAGTCATACTATTACACCAAATGCACAGGGACAGATGGTCCAGCCACGGCATTTGCCTGTAAGCTGTTGGCATACCTAACTAAATTCGTAGACTGATTTTAAGTGTAAAGTCATTCACATTTCCAAACTGATTTTATAATAGTTTTGCTTTATAACATATAAATTTAGGCAAAAATCGAAGTGTATAGTGGGAATTCATCGATTCTTTCAGTTATCAATATTTGTGCAACATATATTATAGAACCTCAGCTGAATGTCGTATGTTCTATGTCAAATAATTGTAAATTGAAATGCTATCATTGCACATATGTTAAATCACTGTTATATTGTGTGAGTACTCTATTTTAAACATAAAATTAAAATAATTCTACCGTAAATCAGCTATGAACAATTATGCGATAACGTACTGTCGTTAAAAACTAAAATGAGACATCTTTACCGCAACTCGACTCTATAACGGCCAAACTCAACCGTTGTAGTAATGGATGTGTGTACTGAAATATAATTGATACAGACTGTTTGTTTTGTTGTACACAATGTCTAATTAAATTCCTCTTTAACTGCGGAACTAACATAAATACTGAAGATCTATCGCTATCCCTAAATTAAAACTAACTGATTTGTTTTATTTTGCAGTGATCTGTACTGAAAAATGTTCATTTTCATTGCTGCTCTAAAATCTTTTGCTATAACTTGCCATGCTTTAATAATATACGTCCCCGATTTTATTTTACAGGCTGTAACTCCACACCCGGTATATTTACGATTAAATATTTCAAATAAAAGTTGCTTTACCTCTTAAAATCTACGAAATGACAGAGTCAGCTTTACATTTGCTTATCGTCTTGAAGGTCTTTTGAAGGTCAATTTTTGTTTTTTTAATGGAAACCTATATTTTTGAATGCAGCGTGATATTAACCAGAAAGATACAAATAGCTTTTGTCTGAAGAATTTTTTAATTACATTTGCAGTTTTTTAAATAAATGCTGAGAAACTTGTCAGGATACTACTGAGAAACGTTTTTTGAACGAAAGGTATTTTACTACCTACATATTTGACAATAAATCATACAGTTAACATTATTTTCTCTTAATAATTAATGAACTAATAAAAAATTTACAAAAGGTGCTCGAATTGTGCGCCACCGGTCTACACACAAGCCTCCATACGGCGCATTAACGCTCTGTTACTTGCAGAAATTACCATTTGTCGCGTTATTGTTTGGCAACCTTGACGAATTTTATTCTTCAAATCCTCCAAATTTATAGAATTCTCAGTGTATACAATTTCCTTTAAATAACCTCACAAAACGAAATCAAGAGGAGACAAGTCCGGAGAACGCGCAGGCCAAGGCATCGGACCTCATTACCAATACATTCCTCAGGATAAATCATATTTAAGTAGTTAGTGACAATACGGGCATTGTGAGCTGGAGTACCATCTTGTTGCCACAGAATTCTTCTTCTATCTTCGAGAGGAATATTTTCCATTAAACCTGGCAACACATTCTGCAGAAAATTTAAATAACGCTGTCCAGTTAGAGTTGCCTCATAAAAATAAAATTCCCCACACTGTCTGGAAGCGAGCTGCATCCAATGTGGATTTTGATTCGACCAGTAATGAGCATTGTGCTTGTTAACAATGCCATTATTGTGGAAGCGACATTCATCACTCCAGAATATGTAGTTGAAAACATTTAAATTTTCTTCTGCTAAAATATGTAAGCGTGCAATAAAGTCAAGCCTTCTTTGAAAATCGTTGGGTGTCAAACCTTGAACTAGATGAATTTTAAATGGATGATATCTGTGTGCTTTTAAAATTGTGTGTACGATCGTTTTGCTAAGTCCAATTTCTGCTGCCAGAACACGAAGAGAAACGTGAGGGTTTATCCCTACGTAGGCCAAAACGTTAATAATGTTTTCTTCATTTCTAACACTTGGTCGATGGTTTCTATGTTGTACATTATTAGGAAAGGAGCCAGTTCTCATTTTTGATTCCACATTACTGAAAGTCATATGTGATGGATGGGCACGTTCTGGAAATCGTTCTCGATACACGCGTGCTGCTTCTCTGGAATTCCTATTACATTGTCCATAAACTAATAACATGTTTACATACTCATTGGGGGTGTATGTATTCGGCATATCTAATGAAATTGTTAATGTAATCGAACGTAGTCAAAACACGGAAACACAGTAGTGAAATTCGAAAAAAAAATCGAGAAACACATAACAACATGCACCATAAAGGAACTGTCATATAAATTTTATTTGTCAAACATAAAGGTTGTTAATTTTCCAAAGCCTTCTATTATTAGACAAGTGCTACAAATGGGTTTTTCGGTAATTATTTCAATAATGGTAAACGTAAAAGAAAAATTCTTCAGACAAAAGCTATTTGTATCTTTCTGGTTAATATAACGCTGCATTCAAAAATATAGGTTTCCATTAAAAGAACAAAGTTGACCTTCAAAAGACCTTCAAGACGATAAGCAAATGTAAAGCTGACTCGGTCATTTCGTACACTTTTAAGAGGTAAAGCAACTTTTATTTGAAATATTTAATCGTAAATATACCGGGCGTGGAGTTACAGCCTGTAAAATAAAATCCGGGACACCCTGTATTTGCAAAATTTAAATGGAATTAATTTGACGTCTATTAAGTTCCGGTGTTTAAAAAAATTATTTTTATATTTCCTTCTTGCAAATTACATCGTTTGTTTTATCACTGCACGGGTCAGATTTCTCATCATCTCCTTAACATTGTGGTCTATGGCCTATTGTATTACTCCCTGTCTAGTGAATTTCTTTACATAAGCAAGTTAGTCCCTTTAACTAAGCTTAGTAGCATGTATGGTAAATCCTTTTCCGGTAGTCCTGTCAGTGGGTTTCTTGCTCCCAACAACGAAGTGCCAATGCAGCGCATTCAAAGATAATGTAGTAGGCTGCCTTCTCTTCCTCATTACATAGTCTACAAATAGGCTCATCTTTTAAGTTTAAGATTGCAAGCAGTTCATCGATAACAAAGTCTCACGGCAGGGGCGACAAAACCCCTTCGTGCGAGCAGCCTTTGCGCACCGAAATCTACATTGTATCTCCCGCTAATGATGTTTCGATGAGGCTTCCTTCTGGCATGGCCTTGATCCATTAACAGAGTGTTTTCCAAACCACGATTGCTGACTTATCACTGAATTAAAGAAAGAGGAGGCAAATTACATTAATAGAGACTCTTTCAGCAAAAGATAAACACATGGTTATTGAAAGCAAGAGTTGTTGGACATGCTAACCATACATAAAAATTCATACAAATAGAGATGCACTTATAAATAGCGTCGGCAAAAAGTGACAAGTTGCAGTGCAACGCGGAGAACAACGTAGAGAGGCGGAGCAGCCGTATCAAGGCGAGCGTTCAGTAACGTTTAGGTATTCGCATCATTTATGTTCGTGACATTCATGAGTCAGCATAGGCGATACGGACGCATGAATGTTTACACATAAAACAATGACAAATGAAATCACAAACTGGGTGGATAGATCTTTCGACGCATCTTGACAAATTTGTCAGTATGAAAAAATCTGAATCCTTGTCAATAACACTTTCAAATAACACATAACCACAATTTTTATCTTTCAATTCTGCTTTAATTCTCCTTTAAACATAGTCACGAGCAGAACGGCATAACGTTTCTTATCGATGTCCGACTTGGTAATGTATAATCTGAAGGAGATAAATGCTTCTTAGTCTAGTAAGTGAACGGTAGATTACATAGAATAAAACAAACCTCTATATTAAATGTTAATTGTTCGCTGTATCGTTTGCCATGGATTGCAGAACAGTGTTTTTTTTTGCTGGTACACGTCAAATAGTTGCATCTAACACATTTAATTCTATCACCTTCGCATTTTAAACCCGGCATACTCGCTATTACGTTTTCTAGTTTCTTCGAATTACGCCACGTCCAAAATGTACCTAAATGCGACATTTTCTAAGTATTTGTGTACTGATAAGCACTTACAACGACCAGTGGAATAATACTGAACAAGTGTGCTTTATTACGAACGCTGGAGTTTCCGTGCCACCCCTCTACGTTGCTCACTGCACTGCATTGGAAATTACGCTTCTTTGCCGAGTCTATTTGTATACATTACAGTGGAATGGGAAATAATATTGCTGTACAAAAGATATTTTCTCAATGCTATCGAATATACATTTAATTAAAAATAAAACAATTCAATTATAGTCAGTAGCTGTAATTGATGTGTATCGCTTTTACTTCACTCCGAAAAGTTAAACGTGCTACCCCCAAAACTTTATGGTTTTCTAACATAGATTCTGCGTAAAAATATTTTTTTCCAAATAATTTTCTATTTGTAATTTATTATTGACATTTATATTGCTTTGTATACAGAAAAGATGAAACAATTATTACATTTATTTTTCTTAGGTTTCTTTGCCAAATACAGAATATAGCATCGTTTGTTATTCCATATTAAACCAATGTGAAGTCGCAAGTAATATGGCACGTTACGATGGAATAGAATTTGGTTTTAGGGCAGATGAAAACAGTTCGACAGAAAAGCTGTATGCAACTACAAGAAGTTTAGGTTTTAATGAAGTTGTTCGTAATCGTATTTTAACGGGAAACTACTTCCTTTTAACTAGGTAATACATAAGCTATGTGATAATTATTTTGTAGTGATCTATTGAATGTTCCAGAAATTACGAAAAATACTTTAATCAGGCCCTAAAAGTTAGACGATTGATATCTAATGATTTCGATAATATTTGGGATGAAGTGCAGTTACTTCTGACTCCAACAACCTTATCAACTGCCCCACTGTATAGCGATTTCATAAAGAAAACTAACCGAGACCAATGCGCCGTTCAAGATTATTGTACACAACCAGCGAACATGGCTGGTAATATATTTTTGTCATATCTCATTTTAGGTCTGTTTGTTACACAGGCTGGTCAATTTAAAGTATAACACTGTAATATCTTCGAAACCATTAGTGTTATGAAAAAAAGTGTTAGACAAAAGTTTAACTATATGAAGGGTCTCATTCGATGGTGCTACTGTTGTCACTATAAAGAAAGACACAAAGGTCATAGCAAGGTCAACTCTTTTTTTCAAATAGCATATGGATTTTTTTTTTATCAAATTTTAAAAGAGCGCTAAGTTGTGAATAGAAAAATAGTAAACCACATATGACCTCAAATTAATATTAATAGAAATATTTCGAAAAAATGAGGACATAATAAAAGTCAGTGCAGCAATGTTTTTCCTTCGTTTGTTAAATGTAAAAGTAGAAAATAAATGTTAAAAATTAATCTAAGTCTCTATATCCGACTGGGTGAACGAGCACACTGTAAAACAGTTTGTATGTTACAGGTATACCTGCAGTTTCAATACCTATCAAATTATCCAAAACTGGAATGCCTATAAGTTTACAACTTCTAGGTAGAAACTTGAGTGAGCCGATGTTACTAGCTGTAGCAAAACTTATTGAACATCTTGTTGAATTTAAACATAATCCGAAATATATAATATAATGATATTTATTATTTTGTTTTCTTATATCTTACTATACTACAGGAATGACAATATTAATATACATTGCATAGATAATATAAAGTGTTTCTTATAAACAAAAAAAAAATAAATAAGTGTTTAATCTTCTCCTGCTGGAATTGCATCTTCTAGTCTTCTAATAAATTTAACTCTAATTTCTGTATTAGAATCACCTTTCAATTGGTCCTAAAATAACAATAACGGTTAAAACGTACTACAATTGCAGAGTTGAAGCCATAATGTAACCAGTTATAATCAAGTGCAGGGAGGAATGGTGAAAACTAGAGATATGTAAATAATAGATAGACTATCTAATTTATTTCTCTTCTGTATTTTCCCTATTACTTCCCGCACACGATAGTGATAACATTCATCCTCAACTCAATATATGTAAATAAAGAAATGAAATCAAATTTCAGAAAAGTATAGTGTAGTGTTCCTTCCATACTTGTACAAACGAGACACACAAAAAGTCAACATCTTTAACCGTGGTGGAAGTCGAGCGTAAAATGCAAGCTAGCACATTTATCATTAGGATAATATTGTGTAGAGAATATATCGTCTGTATGCATGAATGGTCTATTCATGGTAGAAGTATTTTCTTGGTCTTTAAGTTTTTATTTTGTTTCTGGCGATATAAAAATCTGCCGTGTTTAATTCGTCATGTGTCGATAAAAATTATATTCCTTAAACCTATAAATGGTAGGGATAAAATCAAAAGTATATGTGTTTGTAAGTTAAGGCAAGCAATACGATAAATTTTATTTGAATATAGGATTTTGAATTCGTAGACATTTGTATACAAAAGAATATATATTATTGTCGTATAAGCCAGCTGCATACGCGACGGTCAATTAATCTTTTTTGATTTTGCAGTGAAAATATGGTATATACCTTTTTACTAAACGAGAAATATAATTGATTAGACAATTTTTCAGCCATTAAGCAAAAAACTGTGTTGCAAATGAATTGATAAATACACTTGAAATATTTATGAATGCGTCCCTTTGTGGTGAAAGTTGAATTAAATTTATATCACTGGAAGAAAGATTATGATTTGATAATCCAAAATTTCAATTGATTATCTACAATAGTTTCAAAGTTATGAAGTTTTTACTCTACGAAATAGAGGCAAAAATTGCGTGTAACTCGCGTTAGTGATATTTTGCACGGAATTTTCGCCTTAATTCAACTTTCACCACAAAAGAGAAGTGAATTTTTCCATGCTTCAATGCTTGTGACTTTGTTCATAATTAACTTATTAGAGAAATACTCCATATTTAAGCTGTTCTTGTCGTTAATGATCGATTTGTGACCAAAGAAATCGTTTTTCATCTTCTACTTGTAAAGCAAGCGATTTTTTTTACCTGGAGGAATACTTTCGCGGGTAATTGTATATTTCAATATATATTGATTCTGCTGCGTATTTGCAGATACAATAACTAGTTCTTTTACGAAATATTGTTTATTAAAACAGATATTAAAAACTAATTGCTGATAATCATCTGCTTTCTAACATGTTGGTAAAAATTTAAGTAAATATTTAGCAAAACAGACATGAATCAATTTGAAATAGTGAGCGCTTTCAATAATTATTATAGTCCATTTTCCAACATACTTTGGATATGGTGAAATAAATGAACTACCCACACCTCTACACAGATACTCGAGCATATTTTGATCCAGATCAGCATAAATTAATGTAAACTGATTCTCTATAATGTAGCAATTTGCCTTCTTATTATTTTCGCCAAAACATTAAAGCTCCACATACATGATACAGTCCATTGCAGATATTTGTTTGGTATCCTGCACGAGTAGTCACTAATGCGTACTTTTCTTTTAAATTGCGATTATTTAGCGCAACAAGAAATACACTGGATGGAATACAAAAAATACAAATTTAGAGTAATCATTAATGAGATAAATGATGGGTGATCATTAGGGCTGGGCGAAGTATCGATACATCATCCAGTATTCGATACCATTACTGGTATCGATTCGCCGATACCTTGGATAACATAGGTATCGATACCTTGGAATCGATACCTGAGTATTGATAGCTAGGAATCGATAGCTAGGAATCAATACCTAGGTATCGATACCAACGAGCTACGGTAACAACCGTAGTTGTACACGGTATCGTAAAAAATTATTTTTAGACAAATATCTACAGAACTAGTTCTCATATATTGATTCAAATATTAATGAATGAGGGTAGGTGTAATTATTCGCGTACAATACAATTGTTATAAGAGAAGCCAAAGTATCATAATATTGTACATTTGATACCGTAGATATGTTATTGAATATAATTATTGAAATCAACCTGAAAAAATTTATACCGACAAATCAGTCCTAGGTATTAATACCAAGGTATCGATTCAAGAAATCAATTCGAGATATTGATTCAAGGAATCAATTTGAGGTATCGGTCCCCCCGGTATCGATACCTGCCGATACTTAACCGATTCCAGTACTCGAAATCGATACCCTACACGGAATCGATACATCGGTAAGTATCGATACCAAAAGTGTCGGTATCGCCCAGCCCTAATGATCTTGGGACATGGATAAAATGAAGCATTAGTAAATCTACATTAAAAGAGTAGGGAGTGATAGTATTGAATATAGAATAACAGGGATTCTTCATGATTACCTGACGTAGATCCTATTGTACTTTTCCTTTCAATGTTTTTTTAATCATTTATTATTACTATTATCTTTTTTTTATTTTCGTTGACCTGTTGGATATACCATGGGTTGGATCGCGATGTGTGCGGGTACGCCTGCATGCAGTCCTACCAACTTAAACTTTATTGCGTTTAGTAATAAATCTCTAACATTGTAATAGTTTCCTTGTTGTGAAAGGTACAATAAACTATTATTATTATTGATTCTAATTCTAAATGGGAGAGTTAATGAAGAGGAATTTCAAATGTTTGCTTTGAATAACAATAAAAGAATACATAAAACTATTTAGACCGTATAACCTATATACACGAGCATGAAATAATGAACGTGTTCAGTCAGCTTATCAGTAAGATATCAGTGGCTGACCAGTGGTATGTTATCGCTAAATGAAACTGAATAAATACACATGTATGCAAGTTATATCAGATGATTTAATATGTCAAGAAACTGGTGAATACTCACTGCTGGCTAAGTGTACTTTAAATATAGTAATAAAAGTGGTGACTGGTGGAACTAAGTGGTATAACATTCAGCATGGCATTTCAGTCACCGGTACTTACCAGTGGCTTACCAATGTGTAAACTAAACATGGCGAATGACTAGTTTCATAGAATTTTTCATTACTACACTCAATACACGATAAACATTTGTTATAAGAACTACACTACCAGGCTTATTAGTGTGCACCGAGTACACTACACCTATTATATAAAATATTTGTACCAAACAAATCTATAACAAAATATATGAAAATAACCTGAACTATCCAACTTTGAACATCCATTTGCACCATTTCTAATGCACCCCTTATGATACCACAGATGGTATTACAATACTTCAGACCCTTTAAATCATCGGGTAATTCAACAAGTTCTGTTAATGGATTTGTATCCAATATAAATGAGAATTCATCACCAGCTGCACTCCAGTTAGCAACGTTTGGCTGCACACCTAAATACATTCTGAATGCACTTTGAATTTTATCAGCTGTATCCTTCAAATCATAGCACCGGCCAGTGTTGGTTTTTGCCAGGTAATCCTCAATCAAACGTATACCCATGTTATAGCCTAACCGTTCCAATTGCTTACTTACATCATCTACATTATCCAAATCTTTAACCATTTGAGCTACTAAAGCCCCATACGTTAGCGTCACCAATTCAGAATTCTAAAATGATTTATCAAAAGATTATAGACATTGAGTGATGAATTTTTAAACATACGACTTTCTTAGTATCTATCCTTGCTGATGATCTAGACATTATTATATAGTACAGAGCTAACTAATTCAAACAATATAAATAGCAGCTTCTACAACTATGCCTAATCAATACACCAACAAAGACATCTGTTTCGTTTATTACATTTATATGTTTTGTAGATATATTCGCAAAGATTGATCATAAATACATGAATATGACATGAAATTTACAGATAGACTTTTTAGTTTCCTGCTATTTGGTAGGTGGCGTGCCACTTTAAACTTTCAGCACCATGGCGCTAAAAGTTTAAAGGTGCATTGTTTTGATTGTAAAATATTTGACTTGTAAACTATACGCAACTATACGAGTGCAAATCTATAAGCCACAGCGATATCGTCAAAGTAAATAGTAAGTAAGAATGTAAAACAAATAACCTAAGCAGCTCTGCTTCCGTACCTAATACAGATTAAAAGATAACGTTTTCTAGAATCAGAATATCTAAGAAAATATATGTGCCTTTCCATTAAAAAGATCCAAAAATTGCATCTATTTATAAGCAACAAAGTTTTTAACAGCCTGTATACTCGTAATGTTACGGAGAAGAACTTTAAACTCTATATAACTTGTACACATCAGCTGTATTTAAAAAAAGTTACTTTCCAAAGATTGGACCGATTGGACTTATTTATAAGCAAGTTTTTAAACAGCCTGTATAATGTGAGGGAAAAGAACTTCAAATTCTATATAGCGTGTACACGATATCAGCTGTGTATACATGAACAAAATACAAAACTAATATAAATGCAAGAACACAAATAAACCGCTTACAGTACCGTTAACAAATAGCTTGTCAATATTTTGACATGAAGCGGGCGTCTGGAATATGTTCTCAAATTTTAAAATAGGGAATATACCAGGTGTTCTAAGCTATCCGGGTAGTCTTCCTAGCTTCATTATTTTTAGAGAGAGATCCAAACAAAAACAATGTTTTAACCAATCAAAAAAATTATTATTATTAATTTTAAAAACGCTAGGAGATTCAATTCTCCAAAAGAACATCGACATTTTTCTCCGATCGATCTACCATTCGCTATTGGGAGCAAAGTGATTATCAGCGCGGCATTATAAACGGCGATATAGTGATGTCACGGTCATAGACAAATGAACCCACTTCGTTTAGTAAGACGGCTCACAGCATAGGACAAACGAGCAACAAGTTTTCATGTGCGTCTGGGTTGCGTGGTTGAAAATAATTTGACAACTGACATCATATTCGCTGGTATCAGGGGGTAGAATCATAATAAGAAAAATTTCGCTCGACTTCTCATTCTCGTTTGTCCTATGCTGTGAGCCGTCTTACTAAACGAAGTGGGTTCATTTGTCTATGGTCACGGTGCTATTTGAACATAATTACACACGCGCATAGCAACAGTTGCATGATTGGTAGTCATCTACAAGTGATATAGCTTAAGAAGGCAGGCAACTAGCAGCCACCACACATAACAACTGTACTATAGGTTTGTTCGAACCTACAGTTCGAGAATCATTCTCGAATTTAAAATTCTGGGTCTACTGCGCATGACCATTCAAGTTCAAGTTCTAAAATAGTTCTGAAGATAGACGTACGAACAGAATTATACACTTCTCAATCATATCCTCATATCTGATCATAATATAACCTATATGCCGTAACCAGCCATAGCTAAGAAATTGTACCTACTTTATATTTTATTTGTTTTTACTTTGTACAATGGGAGGAAATGCAAATGAATTAACAGAAGGTAAGTCCTAAGAAAGAATAATAAATACTGAATAAACTGAATTATGTTCATTCGTATCCATCACAAAAACCGGCGGGAGAAGATATCATAAGGGCATATTCTCATTAAGATACCAGCGGCACCTGTACAGTAGTCTGCTTTATCTAGTGAAAATATTTCGCTTTTTAATTAGGAAAAGTGTAATAATTCTAACCTCCTTTACTCAACGTAAATTCAAATATCAGAAATTACAATGCGCATGTCTCGAACTATTTCAGAATTTAAAATACTTACTGCCTAGCAAGGACTGAGTGAACGGTTCTAGAATTGTTCTAAATTTGCAGTTCCGACAGTCCGAACGGTGAATTTGAAATTCTAAGAATTTCAAGTTCGCGAATTACGGGGTTCGATCATAAAAATTCTATTGCGCAAGCGCATCAGTCAGAGAACAGTTCTGAACTATAGGTTCGAACAAACCTTATAATAATACTAGCTCTGTTTTGGTTCGGAATTCAGGATTAGTAACAGAACTGCGCAGAACGTAAGCGCACAACATTATAATTTCAGAATGGTTCCGAACTTTTAATAACCAAAACACATTTTAGGAGTCTGTTACTACCATCATTTAGATACAGACTAAAATACAAACCAACAAAATATCAATAGCGAATGTTCTGCGCTAAATCTTTCAAATCCTGTCTCTGTCTTAGAATACCACTCACTTTCCATAAATTTTATTCCCAGGACAGTAATTAACAAAAAAAAATCAAATACAAACGGAAGAAAATCTCAAACTTTAAAAGACAACGTAAATATCAATGTCATTGATGAAAAACATATCGAAATTGTTGTAGATTTAGTTTTCTATTGGTTTCGTTGTATTAACCACACCACTAAATTGTATCTCTTTATTACTTACACAAAAAAAACTATACATAAAGAAACAGGAAACAACTTACTCCATAATTGCTATTCGCTACTACTAACTAAACTATATACAGCTACCCGCGAAAGTATTCGTCCAGGTAAAAAATCGCTTGTTTTACAAATAGAAGATGAAAAACGATTTCTTTCGCCACAAATCGATTACTAACGACCAGAACGGTTTCAATGTGGAATATTTCTCTAATAAGTTAATTATGAACAAAAATACAAGCATTGAAGTAGGCATGGAAAAAATTACCTCTGCTTTGTGGTGAAAGTTGAATTAAATTTGTGTCACTAAAAGAAAGAGTATGATTTGTTCATCCAACATTCCAAATTTGGTTTGATTTTTTTCGCCTCTATTTCGTAAAGTAAAAAAAATTTGGAACCGCTGCAGATAATCAAACCAAATTTGGAATGTTGGATGAACAAATCATATTCTTTCTTTTAGTGACACAAATTTAATTCAACTTTCACCAGAAAGGAGGGGTGAATTTTTCCATGTGTACTTCAATGCTTGTAACTTTGTTCATAATTAACTTATTAGAGAAATACTTCACATTTAAGCTCTTCTTGTCGGTTTTCATCTTCTATTTGTAAAACAAGCGATTTTTTTTACCTGGACGAATACTTTCGCGGGTAGCTGTATATCATACGACCAACTTATACATATTTATTTAATTAACTGAAAGAGATTATACTCGTACCTATGTTTACCAACAGAAATAACTTGAATTTCTGAACACATGCACCGATGACGTAATTTCGAACTAATAATTCAGAATCGGTACTCATGGAAGTGCAAGAACTGTTTGAACGGTTCCAGAATCATTCTGAATCGATTCTGTCAGTAACCAAAACATCGGACTAAAAATTCGGTTCGCGTTCTTAATTAACCAAAACGCTAAACTGTAAATGCGCGTGCGCAGCAACTCTAGAACCATTCTGAATTCTGAACCAAAACAAAGCTACTGATTAACATAATTTTTTTAACGAACGTTAACGTTTTGCAATTAGTTCACAGCAATGCTGGAAAGAACTGGCAGATTATTTACGTTGATAAAAGTAACTTTTCTGACAGCGGCATATGTAATTAAAAACACATCGCCAACTTTGGACTACAAAAAATGCACTTCTTCGCTACCATATAATCGGCAACGATTCAATTTAAATGTGCGCTCACTTATGTCCACCCTCACTTATCTCCACACTCACCTATATCCGCTCAGCATCCACCACCCGATAGTGCACGTATTCACATAAACCAATCAGCGCGTAGCACGGCGTTCCCTCTCCGCTAACGGGATAAGAGTGGGGACCCCTCTTGAGAGGATGTGAGTGAATGTTTAATTTTAACCGCTTATATAGACGAGGTTCCGGTGTATATAATTAGCAGTATTAATATCAAATGCAACAAGAAATGCATCTAGACGACTCTACGTATTTACAAAATAAAAAAAATCAAGCGTCCTGTTGCCTACATTGCCTATACGACTGCAATTTTCTTTCATTTGCTGAGAAACGATCTTTTCAACTATTATAAATTACGACAATTATACATATTATATTTTAAAAAAGTAAAAAGTAATAAAACTGATATAATGACAATGAAAATTAAGAAATGATCGAGTCGGATGCCAAAACTGATCAACTACGCATCCCTATATTTGTATACATAGATCGCTCACAATAGTAGATACACTGCAAAACTTGCATATAAAATCACTGGGCATTTAATTTGTAACTGACTATACATACAAACGCAGAGATATTCGTCTTATTTTATCGTATGTATGTTGTGTCTCAACAATAATTTGATATGAACTTCGGCGACGCTCGGCCATGATCAAGATTCACATTGTTCTGTTTCAACGGTGCCAATCACCAACCGTTTTTATAAGTTCCCTATTTGTGATTGGAATGTGGTTCGCTAACGGTTGAATGGGAATCAGTTGATTAGTAGTTTGCAGTGTAAACTTGACTTTTGTGTTTATTTTTGTTTCACTTATAGGTTAGAATCTACTTTGTGTTTTTAAATAGTGAATAGTAAAACTAGTTTATTCACATCCACGTGGTGTTTGCATAACATTATGGGTGAATTGTCAATTTTAAATTGGGGTTATGACGAGACTGCAAATTGGCTAAAAAGGGAAGGATTTGATGAAAGTGTCATCGATATTTTTGTAACGTGAATCAAGTAAATGGAAAGTGTTTGCTTGCGATAAATGAAAATGATTTTACTGCAGAGCCGTTAAGCACGCTTAAATTTGAGGGACCGAAAATGTCTTTATATATCTATAAAGTCGTTACAGCGCGAAAACCAAAACGTAATGATAGAATTGGGGTTAGTGGAATTGGCATCTATAAACGTATACAGTGCACACGCAAGTTACCCAAAAACTGAAATCAGTGAATATTGCGAATCTGAGAGAGTATCTCCACCTGCATCAGAAGATGGAAGAGCTTCCAAACTACCACCAGAAATAGGAAAGCATTTCTAAGTTTATGTTATGTCATTGTTGTCACATGGATTACTGCTTTTGTGATGGTGATTGTTCATGATCGTGTACCTGATATGAAAAGGTATCCACCTTTGCCTGATATTTTTTTAGACAATGTGCCTCATATTCCATGGGCGTTTGATATGTAAGTTACTGGAACGTTCTTGTTTTCCATTTGGTTAATAGTGCTGCTGTTTCACAAGCATAGGTAAGAGACAAACATATAATATCATGTTAAATGTTGATTCAAAAAGTAGTGGATTATATTCAGAAATTAATTAAAGATAAGTATTCCTGATACTGCTTTTTATCAGTTTTTTCAATTTACTATGTTGCTAAAAAATACCTATTATATCTAATATCAAAACATAAATCATGGAAAATATGGTTGAATAAAAAAAGCCAAATTTTCCATCATTGACTTTAAATATGATGTCACTTACGTAATAGAGGTAATCAATGTGAATGAATTTGGGCATAGCAGTATATGCTTGCGTAAGTACACAAACAAAGTAGAACCGAACCAGACATTTAAAGTGAGATATTAATAGCTATACAAATTCTAGAAAGAAAAACATGAATGTGACTTCATATTGTAATAGTACACTTTCTCTTAACCGAGCATTCCATTCAGCGACTGTTTAACTAAAGAAGAAAGAAAAAATAGCTATACACATGCATACTAAATTCTGTTAGTTCCACTATCTAAAGAAAATGTTATATGCTGTGCTTAAGGGCCTATTATAGTTTGCTAGTGGGAAATTTGAAATAGGGCAATTTTTACATGCGATAATTTTTGTCTAGAATGATTATGAACCAGAAATTGGTAGCGGAATATTAAAATTTAATTATACCCTACCGGACGAATAATAAGTGGTAATCTCTTGTTTAATAAAAAATATTTACTTTATTTTTTTAAAGTAAAGTATTTTCAGAGATGTCAATGGAATATCGCACGTTTTTTAATGATTTTTAATATCCAGTCATACTTTAATATACTATATTTTTGCTCTAATGATTTCTTGTTTATAATCATTCTTATTAATACATCTATGGTATGACCTTTATTATCTTTCAATTCCTGAAGTATTTCCACTTGTAGGTCAATGAATACAATACAAACATAGAAATTATGTTTTCGTTAATTAACTATTAACGAAAACATAATTTTATATGTTCTGGAATAAATTGGTATTTAATTAATTTGTTGTCTCATTGACCTACAAGTGGAATATTGGAATCTGAAAGATAAATCAATCTTATAAAAAATTATGGTTAGCAAAAGATATCTTGTGTCAAATTTCTCGCCAACCATGCATAATAACTTTCTAATATTTTTTAGGACCTTCCTTTACTTTTCAAATTATTAAAGTAATTTATTAGTATCACTTGAATTGCTAATAATATACGGATAGTAAATGTATGGTTTAACTTCTTGTATAATAATCGTGTAACATTTTTATATTTGTGGAATATACAATACAGTCCTAGCAATTGAATTAAAGCCTCCTTGCCTATAAAAAATTTATAAGTAATAGAAGTCGTTTATGTTTAAATATATTTCATGTTTTCGATTGTAAACGGATTTAATTGTTTAAGGGGACGTTTCCGCGCCTAAATTTTCATCATATCGTTCAAACTGTATTTTATGTCGCAACTGAAACATAGATGGCTCGGAGAGTACTATATTTCTATACATCACAAATTTCCGTTTAAATTTAATGACCTTGATTTAATTCCGTACTATAAGTTTATTTGCTTTGTATTTGGATTTACCTGAATAATCATACTCTCGGTTTATCTTTGTCAGTTGTATTGGATTAGGAAAGGGTAGAGCGAGCAATTGGGGTAAAAATTACATATTCGTTTTCTCGAAAGTTGCCTTACTCCACAACTACATCTGATGTAGTTGAGTAGTTGTGCATCAGTATCAATGTGGTATCAATCCGTATTGTACCTAATTGTGTTTCTACTGTTCGCTAGTTGGTTTTTCTAGTCCTAAGAATTCGAATGATTTATTTGTTAGCATTTTTATCATTTTTTACTATTATTGTTATTAGTGTAAATAAATATACCGTATATACGTACAATAGTAATTCCAGGTTTGTGTATATCGAGATGTTATATACTTATATAAATATTTTATGCTGCGATAGCTTATCAATTTACTAAAGGTTTTGCTAATAAGAATTAGGTACATGTAGAGTAGTGTAGAGTAATTTTTTCAGGATTTGCAGAATGGATAGAAGAGCAAGAAATACATGATTTCGCCAATGTATTCTTTATAAAAACCCTAGACTTTTGAAAATGCAGGAACGACGGGCAAAAAGTAAAATATGATATTCAGTCCTATATAAAATTTTTTGAAATTTCGGTCTAATATATTTAACTTTTTCTAGATCTTATAGCTAATAATGGATTAATTCAAATTAAAAAGTACCTACCTGTACCAGTTTACATATCAATAAAACGTTTGTAGAACAAACAATTCAATTTATTATTATATCAATAATGAAATAGTTCCTAAATTAGAAACATTTTATCAGACTTTTATATTTCCAGAAATAATTAATAAAAAAGCAAGTTGTGTTATTTGTTGTTTAATGTAAAAATTAAGGTATTTTTTTTAACTTCTTAGGTTTTTCAAGTATCCTTATTAACTTATTACTTTCTGTAGTAATCTGTTGCATACTGGTGAAACATATTAAAAATATAATTTAATAACAAAAATACTTTTTGTTTCCTCGATTTGTTAAACTGTTTAAATTGCAAGTATAGTATAAAACGATAATTTGGTAAAAATAATTTCAATTTGACATAAAACAAAATTTTTTCCAAAAAAATACGTAAATAGGTCTTAGATTAATAGTAAACCTCAATATTTAGAAATTTAAAATATTTAGAAAATAATTAATAATTTCTCATAAGGTTTTAAATTTTGTTATGGCAATTGAAAATTTTATTAGCTTTGTTCGATTTGGTCTCCTGCTTTATATAGTAAAAGGCATTATCATGCGCCATAAAAATACCCTATTCCATTTGCATTGTCGTAAAGCAATTTCGAATATCAAATTATGGTCGTGTTGTAAACGTCTAAAAGAACAAACTTATTGACATTTAATCAGCGTCATCTGTTGCATAATCGCTGAACTTCATAATATTTTTTCGGATCAAATTATTGAGCTTTACTTTTCAAATTTTTTAATTAATTTATTTCTAGCTACTTGAATTTTTTATGGAACTAATAATATATCTAGGTTAATGATTAAGAGATATCGTTAAAATAATCGTCAACAATTTTTACTAATTTTTGTATTACAGGTCTTCCAATTTTCTTTTGTTAATCAGCAACTGCCTAATGCAGTTATAGTTTTATAAAATTATAATAATTTCGAATTCGTTTATGTTTAAAATCTATTTAAGAACATGTTTTAAACTTCCCGCACAACTGTTTAACGTCACCTTAAAGAGAATCTACTCCTAGACAAATCAACCATTCTATTACTTAAACAATTCCCTTATTATCGGTTTAAGATATGTACAGTTTGTGTATTAAGTAATGTCTTCCTCTTTGAAGCGCTTATCAAACATTCTTCCGCTCACACTGATTCGGTCGTTTTCGTTCGGTCGAGATATTCTGAATACCCATATACACTGGAACCTCGCTTATCTCCGCGCTCACTTATATCCACCCTCATTCATATCTGCTTTATAGCGCTCATTTATATCCGCTCGGCATCCACCACCCGATAGTGCACGTATTCACATGAGCCAATCAGCGCGTAACACGGCCTTTCCTCTCCGCTAACGGGATAAGAGTGAGGACCCCTCTTGAGCGGATGTAAGTGAATGTTTACGTTTCCCGACTGCGGATATAGACGAGGTTCCAGTGTATATAATACTACTATATATGGATAGTTTCTCTTCACAAAGTTCGAAATCAAAACGGGATAGCGCTATATGCAGCTGTATATGTCTATCGCGCCTAAGTACCAAGGCTTCAATCATGATTCGTCGTTTGGGGTTGGTTTTTCAAAGCTTAGCGATAACTTGCAGCAAACAAATGGTTTTATACCAACTGCAGGTAACAGTTCTTTGAACTTGTGGAGGAATTGTTGTTACATGACCTGCTTTGGAGACAAATGTCGCGACTATCTTTTTGAAGACACTTCGAGAACGGATGACTTTTGTCACCTTTTCTTCATGTTGGAACACCCAAACAGACGCCTAGCGTTTATTTTCTGCGTCGTATGAGTAAATCATTCATTCATCATCATCCACTAGAGTTTTGTGCGTTGAAGCGGAGTTTTTTGATACCGATTCACACTAGCCGTTTTCTGTTCTTCGATTAACAGGTGCGGTATCAAATGGGAAACACGCAATTGTTTATGCAAAATCTTTTGAATTGAGTTCTTTGAAATCCCAAATGATGCCCCAATTTCGCGATATGTCGGTCTTTGTTTCCTGAGTGACGGACGTATTTGGTCTATCTACTTTTGGATCGCCGCTAAGACTAACGCGCTAATGCCACCGTGTTTGAATTCTCGATATCAACGAAAAATTCTTGACTAATGCGATGCTTCGTTGTCGAACACAGAAACCAACTCGGTGAAGCATTCTTATTGAGATAATTGCCTTCGAAAATTATAAGAAGATATTGTGCGAAAATATTCATCGTTAAATTTCATTTTTCGTCAACTTTGACAGTTCGTTGTAGCTATACTACACGTGCGTATCACACTGAAAAAGTTTTCAGCGTGATAAATACCTAAATAAAAGGGTATTTAGGTTAACTAAAGGTGGAAGTTAATTCTTAGTACTGACATTTGATTAGTACCACTCTCGATGTTCCAGTATGTAAAATATAAAAGACATCTCTCGTATAAGCTATTATATACATATATTAAACGTGACATCTACTCAAGCATACCTCTAGTGATCTATAAAAGCGAGATAGGTATACATGCATATATCGATCAGCTGATGAGGCGCAATGCCAAGTCGATTATATGTCTATTTCTCTTCTAAGGCGGCTGTATCAACTCATTGGCTACTATTCAAACTAATCAAATAAGTCATTTTATTATTTACAAAAAACGAAAAATAGAATTTATAGTGAATCCTGATTATAGTAAAACTATAATGGTAACAGTAAATCTAGACCTTTTCCATTATTATACTGATTACGATGTCCAATCTACCTAAGATGTTGCATACTAAATTAGGCAGTTCATCTTGACCTTTTCCTATACTAATAATAATCAACATAATTTTGGCTCCCTTCCTTGTATTACTTTTTATGGCTTAATAGATTCTATAAAATCAAAGTGAATACACATTTTGTAAGATGACTCTAAAGCTATGACATTTAACTATAGGAAGTAAATAGATACAGTGTTAGGGATAACCAAAGACTGCCCTGCCTTGATAGTAAATACATACTGCTCCTAACTTTTAACGTACTATGCAATAAAACTTAAATATTAGTTGTTATCTGAAAACAATAAAATGTCAGTATTTTCTGAATAAACAATTTTTTTCTGAACACTCGGTAGGTATAGTGTTTTAAAGTTCATAATACTGCATTTGATACGACACAGTTTTCTAAATAATTACATGAAGGACAAAATTTCTTACAAAAATTAAATAATTTCAATATCTTGTTGCACCGCCAGCTTGTCTAAGTACTTCTTTACATCTTCGGGGCATTGAATTTACCAAATTGACACAAACACTTTTCGGAATAGAATACTAGGATTTTTGTATCGGTCTCCACAATTCATCTTTATTTGTGGCTTTGAACGCCCGATTCGCTTCTTTAGCTCTTCCCAAAAGTGCTTTATTGGGTTTACGTCGGGCGATTGCGATGGCCACTCCATGACATTGACTTTCTCCTTGAACCACTCCTTTATCAATTTCGATGCATGCTTAAGGTCGTTGTCTTGCATGAATTCCCACCGTAACGGCATTTCCTCCTCTGCATAGGGAAGTCCAATATATTAACATAGTCAACCGCGCACATCGTGTTCTTTATCGAAAATATTGGAGCTGTGTCTTCCTCCGAGAAACAACTCCAAATCATGATCGAGCCTCCGTCGTGCTTTACCGATTTTTTTGTGTACTTTGGATCAAATGCTGTATTCGGAGGTCGTCTTACATATTGCGTACCATCAGAACCAAACATATTAATTTTAGTTTCATCCGACCACAGAACGTTTTTCCAATTTAGACGGAAAAGGAGTTTTCTGGCAAACGCAAGTCTATTACTTTTATTTTTACGGCTCAGCAGCAGCACTTTTTTACGAGTTCTGGCTGAAAGTCTGGCTTCTGTCAATCTGTACCTAATAGTTCGGCTCGATACATCCAAATTTAGATCGGTTTTTAGTTCGTTTGAAGACAGAAAGGTGTTGGCTTTGCAATAACGTATTAAACGTTTTTGATCTTTGTGGGCCATTTTACGTTTTCTACCTCGTGTTTCGGGTTTATTTGTACTATGAAGGGCAGTGTACATCTTCTTTTTTGAACATGTCATTATTTTTGCTATCTGGCCCATGCACTGTCCGCTTCCGTACAATGTTTAGCTCGCCTCATTGTGTTCGATTTTATAAGTCAGTAACCTATTTTAAGTTAGTTACTATGCCTTGCAAATTCAATGACAAGGGCTATTTACCTTTTAAAGTGCAAAAATGTCATGAAACACTTGTTGTTTCTATTATTTTTTTCAAACGCACCTGTTGGATTGTTCACTCTTTCGCATTAATAATAAAACTGGGACGCCGTAGCAGGATAAAAAGTTTTGCAAAAAAACAATCTTTAAGCGCTGTTGGTGCCATGCGCACAATTCCAAGAAATGTATTTAACTAGTAAGTGTCAATGTCGTTGATTT
Organism: Holotrichia oblita; assembly: GCA_023690525.1. Classification (NCBI taxonomy): domain Eukaryota; kingdom Metazoa; phylum Arthropoda; class Insecta; order Coleoptera; family Scarabaeidae; genus Holotrichia; species Holotrichia oblita. Next base: position 80,781,407 of record CM043017.1, on the reverse strand, counting down.
AACAATTTTGAATAAGTCGTTTCTATTATTTCTTCCAACACTGTATGTACACATAAATATTAAACATATTTATTTAATTGTCATAGTAGTTTAATTAAATGGAAGCGACGTTTTATATTTTCGAAAGACTCTAATTAGTATTATATTAATTCTCTCACGTACCTCGTAATGTTATAGCGTAAATCGTTTTTGTTGTTAACAGAATTTTTAGAATAAGGAAACGTGAAATAATCTAAAAGGGGAAAAAAGGTTATTACTAAAAAGTTCTTCACTGGATCTCTTGGTGCAGAAGTAGAACACTAAACACAGCTTTGCTGTCGAAACCCGTCGGTGTTTAGTTAAAAGTTTTTGATGTTTATTGGGTTGAAGTGTTTAGTGTACTAAAAAGTTTGTTATGGCAAAAATACTCGCAACCGTATTCCAAATTAGTTTGTGAAACATGTGGTCTAAATCTTGCTTGAACTAGCCATAATGAAATATTTGAAATTATGAAGTTGGTTTATAAACTGTTAAAGGTAGTTATGGATTGAAAACGTCTGATTAGTATAGAAACTAGGATCTTTCGTACGAGTTGGACTATACGAATCACTATGTAGTTAAGAAGAAATATCAAACCAGCCGATAATAAAGGTAGAATGAAAGTAGAATCATATGTATATTTACACATAAGAAAATTCCTACGATTAGACGCAGTCTGGTGTCAACTTGCGACCCGACAGAAATGATTAATAATCTAATCAGACAACCAGCAGTACCGGACAAAATCTCTTGCCGACCATCGAAGGGGATGAAATTGCACCCTAAAGCACTAAAAAATTCCTACGGCTAGACGCAGTCGGTGTCAACTTGTGAGCCGATAGAAATGATGAATAATGTAATAATACATCCAGCAACTCTCGACAAAATCTCTTGCAGGCCGTCGAAGGGGATGAAATCGCACCCTAAAGCACAAAAAAATTCCTACGGCTAGACGCAGTCGGGTGTCAACTTGTGAGCAGATAGACATGATGAATAATGTAATAAGACATCCAGCAACTCTCGACAAAATCTCTTGCTGGCCGTCGAAGAGGATGAAATCGCACCCTAAAGTACAAAAAAAATTCCTACGGCTAGACGCAGTCGGGTGTCAACTTGTGAGCCGATAGAAATGATGAATAATGTAATAATACATCCAGCAACTCTCGACAAAATCTCTTGCAGGCCGTCGAAGGGGATGAAATCGCACCCTAAAGCACAAAACAAATTCCTACGGCTAGACGGAGTCGGGTGTCAACTTGTGAGCAGATAGACATGATGAATAATGTAATAAGACATCCAGCAACTCTCGACAAAATCTCTTGCTGGTCGTCGAAGGGGATGAAATCGCACCCTAAAGTACAAAAAAAATTCCTACGGCTAGACGCAGTCGGGTGTCAACTTGTGAGCCGATAGAAATGATGAATAATATAATAAGACATCCGGCAACTCTCGACAAAATCTCTTGCAGGCCGTCGAAGGGGATGAAATCGCTCCCTAGAGCACAAAAAAAAATTCCTACTGCTATACGCAGTTGGGTGTCAACTCTTGACCCGATAGAAATGATTAATAATCTAATAAGACATCCAGCTACTCTCGACAAAATCTCTTGCAGGCCGTCGAAGGGGATGAAATCGCACCCTAAAGCACAAAAAAAAATCCTACGGCTAGACGCAGTCGGGTGTCAACTTGTGAGCAGATACAAATGATTAATAATCTAATAAGACATCCAGCAACTCTCGACAAAATCTCTTGTCGGCCGTCGAAGGGGATGAAATCCCACCCTAAAGCTCTAAAAACATTCTTACGGCTAGACGCAGTCGGGTATCAATCTGTGACCCCACGAAATATATTATATACATTGGTCAGACTAAGCAATACATCCAACAACTCTCGACAAAATCTCTTGCAGGGCGTCGATGGGGATGAAATTGTACCCTAAAGCACTAAAAAATTCCTACGGCTAGACGCAGTTGGGTGTCAACTCGTGACCCGATAGAAATGATTAATAATCTAATAAGACATCCAGCAACTCTCGACAAAATCTATTGTCGGCCGTCGAAGGGGATGAAATTGTAACCTAAAGCACTAAAAAAATTCCTACGGCTACACGCAGTTGGGTGTCAACTCGTGACCCGATATAAATGATTAATAATCTAATAAGACATCCAGCAACTCTCTACGAAATCTCTTGCCAGTCGTCGAAGGGGATGAAATTGTACCCTAAAGCACTAAAAAACTTCCTACGGCTAGACGCAGTTGGGTGTCAACTCGTGACCCGATAGAAATGATTAATAATAATAAGACATCGAGCAGTCCCCCACAAAATCTAACAAACAGACTAAAAATCTTATTTGAGCTAAGTGATATTTTTAATGTTATAAAAATTTATAAATATACTTATAAATAATGTAATACATGTTACATATTAGACAAACTGAAATATATTAAATATATGTATCTACATTCTAAATTACATGCATTTTAACCAGAATTTTTTTTTATTTCTATTTATACTCTAGGTAGAACAATTTTATTAAGGTAAATGCGAAAAGGATAACCTCGCGTCAGTCTTTAATACCTAGGTATATTATTTCTTAAATATATAATTAGAATACAATTGTTAGGTATTAATTACTATTATTACTCCGCCTTTTCTGCATGCTTAGCAGTATTAGTGAGCTTCTTTTCTTATATCGTCCTTTCGTGGTTATGATAGGGCCTCTCGAATATGTGAGTAGGTAAACTATAGGCGTACGAGCGCAGTCACTCGACGTGGACACGCTGTATAAGCCAGGCACTATATACGACCCCCCGATGACTCATCACTCGCCCGTGGACACGCTGTATAATGCACGCACTAGAGGTGTGTCCATTGTCCGCGAGATGGCGCTGCTGACCTCCTTTGAATGCAAGATGGTGCTGCTGGCCTCCTTTAGATAACATATGGTGCTGGTGGCCTCCTTTAGTTACTAGATGGCGCTAGAGGCCCTTTTCGGCCCCCGAGGAGAAGGCCCCCTTACGGCCCCGAGGAGAGCGCCCCCTGGGGAGAAGGCCCCTTACGGCCCCGAGGAGAGGGCCCCTGGGGAGAAGGCCCCCTTACGGCCCCGAGGAGAGCGCCCCCTGTGGAGAAAGCCCCCTTACGGCCCCGAGGAGAAGGCCCCCTGATGACGTAATCGACAGAGCAGGTGTCCGGGGAATCGCAGGAAATCTCACAGACATCCGCTAGGATGAAATCGCCAAATCAGCATTCTTAAGCACCTGTGTAAACATCTGGGAATAATGCATTCGCAAGATCAGCATTCTTAGAAATCTCACAGACATCCGCTAGGATGAAATCGCCAAATCAGCATTCTTAGAATTTATGCAACTCGAATCTGTTTGCGCGAGGGGCTCGGATAGTCCTCCCCGGCAACGAATAGGGTTAGGGTGGGCCGCTATGGGGTATGATCCAAAATTAACGTCATTTTGGCTGTAATTCGTACGGATACGGAGTTAGGGTGCGCGACCTTGACCAACTGTTCGTTTTAATAAGTCAATGTAAGTGTGTAAATATATTATTTTTTCTGGGAAAGCGTGAACATTAGCTGTTGGTTAATACATATCAGTTTATCTATGCTATCGAAAATAAACGCGAATCCTTTGAATTAATTACTCGTTTCCTCAATATCGTAGAAAAAGAGTATGGAACGTCAAGAAGATGAAACAAAATGTACTGTTGTGATAATTGTTAGATTTAATGCATGTACGGTAGATATTGTAATCTTTTATTATATTTAACTCCTACATTCATCTTACGCGATAACTATATATGTATCTATTTGTATACATATGTATCTTTGCGTCGTCACTGCGCTATCTGCAAATGTTCGAAAATGTTGAGGCAGCGGTATGCTGCTATATTTAGATTTGTACTACCTAACAATAGAGTATTACTCCAATATTATAACGTATAATTAGACAAATATGTCTTGACACAACACGGGCTCCTCTGATATATTTATACTCGTATGTACACTTCGTAATAATCGTAAATGAAGATATAATTATAACATCATATAATATAAGAGAGCGCTGTTGATTGTTCATTATCTGAATTGCAAAATAAGTAATGAACTAGTATTTGATAAGTAAACTGGACGCTGCATGTTATTCAATACAAGAAAGATATTTGCTGTTAAGATAGACATTCCCGTCAAAATTTATAACAAGGTTAATCACGTTGTAAATTACACCTAAATTTGATAAATGTATGTATGTACAATGGAGACACTCAGAAAGTCAACACCTTTGACCGTGGTGAAAATATGGATGATCTCTTTACAAATATAAGCCGAGCGTAAAATGCAAGCTAGCACATTTATTCGTTAAGATAATATTGTGTAGAGAATATATTTATAAATATAAGCCGAGCGTAAAGTGCAAGCTAGCACATTTATTCGTTAGGATAATATTGTGTAGAGAACATATTGTCTATATGCATGAATGGTCTATTCATGGCACAAGTATCTTCTTGGTGTTTAAGTTTTTATTTTGTTTCTGGCGATATAAAAATCTTCCGTGTTTAATTCGTCATGTGTCGATAAAAATCATATGTATTCCTTAAACCTATAAATGTTAAGGATACAAACAAAAGTATATGTGTTTGTAAGTTAAGGCAAGCAATACGATAAATTTTATTTAAATATAGGATTTTTAATACATAGACGTTTGAATACAAAAGAGTATGTATTATTGTCGTATAAGCCAGCTGTATACGCGATGGACAATTAATCTTTTTCGATAATTTAGCAGTGAAAATAAGTTATGTATATACTGGTGTACCTATACCTTTTTACGTAAACTAAAAATATAATTGATTAGACATTTTTTCAGACAATAAGCAAAAAAACTCTGTGTTGCAAATGGATTGATAAATACACTTTGATATATTTATGAATTTCTTTTGTGGTGCAAGTTGAATTAAATTTATATTTATATATATAAGATTATTATTTGATTGTAATAATAATAATTTATTTCTCGTAATATACATAGACTGCAAATATGTCACACGTTAAATGTTATATTGCAGTACGAGAACCATCAGCTTGTTTGAGAAAAATGTATATTGCTGGAATTTCTTTCGAACCATTCTTTATTCATCCATCGTTTGTCTTTCCTTCAATTTTCAGATAAATTTTAAAGCATTTTTCGAAAAATAAAAATTTTGATGAGCTTTCAACAAACACATTGACAGTTACTCGCGCTACAGAGGGTTCGCACGTAATTATCGCCTCTATTTCGCAGAGTAAAAAATTCATAACTTTGAAACCATTGCAGATAATCAATTGAAATTTTGAATTATCAAATCATACATACTCTTTCTTTTAGTGATATAAATTTAATTCCACTTTATTACAGAGTTATTAGAGAAATACTCCACATTTAAGCTGTTCTTGTCGTTAATGATTGATTTGTGGCGAAAGATGTCGTTTTTCATCTTCTATTTGTAAAGCAAGCGAATTTTTTACTTAGGAGAATACTTTCGCAGGTAACTGTATATTTCAATACATATTGATTCTGTTGCATATTTACAGACATAATAACTAGTTCTTTTACGAAATGTTATTGGACAAATAAATGTTCTTTTTTGAATTTTAATCTCTATGCCTATTTTTGCATCGATGTTAGATACATATTATGTATTTAGAATCAAATAACTTTTTCTTAACGCATTTTTCCGTATTTGGATAAACTCGATGTTCTCATAACGACTTTCATGACGAATATTGCCAGTAAATTTACATTTAGTTATCGCATCAGGCTTGAATTACTGTGAAAACTTGTTAAAAACAACCAAACAATGAAAATCCTTTTTATGCGATGTAACATGTAACAGCCTTAATTATTAGTTGCAGACAGTAAATTCACTTACTCCTTTTTTGCTTATGTAAACATACACATTCTATTGTGTTAAATACGTATATTTACAAAATATTTAAAGCCCACACGTCGGCTAAACTGAATTACTCACGCTAGACACAGCGATAATTTCCAGACAATCTATTTGAACTTTACAAAATAAGGTATAAATGAATGGCATTCAGTTCCATCTGATTATAACACACAAGCATTCTTCGGCCGATATTGCTATCCTATTCTATCTTATACAAAACTGATATCGGCGAGTTTCTCATCTGCATTTCCACCAAAGTGCTAGTAAAATCCCCTTTAAATTCGTGTAGGTCGTTGCTTTTTGAGTGTCGAATCTGTATATGCATGGCAATCATAAAAATCATTCATTCAGTAACAGCAACAATAAAATGTGTGGATCACTACAATGCACCGTCCGCATAGAAGGCTATCATGTGACAGCAAGCATCAGAATATTCCTGTGCCAAAAATGCTTTGAACTAGAAACCAAATATGATGACTTCAGCGACTTTCTAATGGAGAGCATTTCTTTAAGAAGACATTCCCGGCCAAATTGTGGAGAGTTTATGACGCCATATATTGTTTGAACTGTAATAGATGCATATATAAATCTATACCAATAAGTAAATGTAGGATTTCTAATAAGAAAAGAAAATTAAAGTTGTATAATTAAACATTCTCGTATCTTTTTCGATGAATATGCACACATGTGTATAAAAGAATAAGTTAATTTTATATGAAGACGGCAGTGCATAGCGGAAAGAATTAATCAAACAAAAGATAAGAGAGCGTTGTTTATTAATTATTGCCTGAATTGCAAAATAAGAAATGAACTAGTAGGCGTTAGGGAACCTGACGTTACATGTGATTTCCAGCAATGTCAGGTCAGAGACAGATAGTCGTCGTAAACAGACAATGTCTGTGTTGTCGAATACAATATGCATAGAAAGAAGTAACTAGATGCTGACAGTGGAAAATTGTGAAATATACATAAATACGCATCGAAGACAGCAATGAATATTCAGTTTCGAATATACAGTAGGTATACGAGCTGTTAAAATGATTTCTTCGACGACGCTATCTAATTCAAGCGATCGCGATGGGGAACTAGAGGAGCCGACGCCAACTGCTACGAGTGATCGTGGTAGAGAATCAGATCGTCCAACACCATCCACTTCGACTCAGCCTGAGAGGGAATCGGACGAATCGACACCACCCACGTCGAGTAGATCTCCTATCTACTTCCCCAACAACTGAGAACGCTACAGAGGCAGCTCTGGGGAGACCACCGCCAACGAATGGTATTTTAGAAAATCTTGAGCAACTGCGGGAAATTCTCCGGGGCAGTAGCAGGGCGGTTATGGAAGAATTGGGTGCTGTACCTAGTGCGATGGCTGCGCTCACAAATGTGGAAGAGCAAAACCAGGCGCTGATGGCAACAAAAAGATATATAGACTCATCCAAAGCCTATCTGAACAATGTACGACAGAAATATCAACTGCTATGGGTTCGAGAGAGAGCGTACAAAATGAAGACCATCTTTCAACGGAACCAGATCGAGAGTCTAAAGTCAGCATACCGCGAAAAAGTTGAGGAGCTACGCCAAAAAGATTTAACCAATCCGATTCTCGCTCCAAGCGTAGAGGCTTTAACATACGAGTTGAACTGTATACTCTGCCTGGAGGAGAGACGTTGTATATTATTTAAGAATTGTAAACACTTAAGTATATGCGATACGTGCCATATACGATTATTGGACCTGGACGACTTCCGATGTCCCATGTGTAGGATGGAGGGTGGCACGATAAAAGTATTTTATAATTAGGTTAGAAATTTTATTGATTATTTGTAAAGTTAATTTTAAAGTAAAAATGTTGACTCTTACGTTGCGGGATTTGTAATATTTGCTTTACTAATTTTAAATAATTCAGTTATCCAATCGAGCAAGTAACCTTTTTCAAAATAGTCTTGTATTTACTTATACGTGCAATTTCACCTACTTAAATTTCCGGGAATCTTGAACGTTAGGTAGCAGTCGGTGGTCCTTATCGCCTATCTCGCGCGTCATTGACCGCTAGAAGGCAGACAATTAGCAGACTCGCCACTTGATAAATCTTTTTAAAAGATGTTTAACAGTGATTAAATGTTTAACGCTGATTGAATCAGCAAATGAAACAAAATAAGAGTAACATGTTGTTTTATTGTTATATTAATTAAATTTAGTCGATAATGCAACACGGAGATCGACATGTAATGCCGATACCCACCGTAAACAGACAACGTCTTTCCTGTCGAGTCCGCCAGTCTTTTATAATTAGGTTAAAGAATAATTGTTCCATATTTGCCGAAGTAAATTGTATTTTATTTAATATTTTTCAAAATTGAATCATCAATACACAAATAAAACAAAAATAATAGTAATACGTTGTTTTTATTTATATAATAAGTAGTACAATAAGATATTAATTTACAAAACGTTCTTTTTTGATATCCAGCCATTTTTCCTTGTTGGTATAGCACAGAAATACTTTGTATTATTTAAATTATGATAAAAACATTGTACGTTAGTTTTGGGAAATATAGGTACGTTCTTATCGTTTTCAAAATTAACTATACAATTAAAATTAACAAATTTACAATAGCAAATTCCAACTTATTCTCCCGCGCAGTTTTCATTATAATAGCAAGTTGGACTGTTTAAACGCAGATTATCTAATTTTTTCTTATTAAAGCTACTTAACTAACAGAAATAAACAGACAAATATATAGATTTAAAATATTTTTATTTGAGAGCAATAATAATTATATAATGTTTTCTTGTTAAAGCGACTTAAGCAACAGGAACAAAACACATAGGTATATAGATTTAAAGTATTTTTATTGGCGTACATATATATATACTTAATAATAATAAAAAAAAATTTAAACACGCCAGGCAAAAACGATCAATCCGCTGGCCTCCTCTATAATCCAGACTTCATACCCTCCTGTCACTATCAGGAGGGTAGCCCCTCAATTGGCGGTCCCGTCCGGGACCTTTTGTGTCTAGAAATAACACTGTCCTGACATGCTATAAACAAATTTAATTAAACATATGAAAAGAAAATATACAAACAACTACTTTACCCGCAGATTCTGCGGCAGGTGCTGCTGCAACAATATCCTGATTTTTTGTTTTTCATCTATAAATATAATAACAACAATTAATGCAAGTCACAGATTAGAAAAGTCGTAATAAACTTACCCATTGTAAATAGAAAAGGTAGTGCCATTTTTCGAAACCAAAGAAGGTTATATAGTAAGAAGATATCTCTTATTTTTGATAATCTTCATGCACGCAGTCATGAATATTGCTGAATCTCGGTGCTCGTAACAATTAATCTCGTCTACTACAATGTGTATGCTTATCTCTTATTGTTGCTGATAAAGTTCACACATGAACCCATTAGTATATGCTGCACCTTTTATTAACAATGTATGTGTACTACTTGGTCTTACAAAGTAGGTAGGTATGTATAAAAACGAAGTGTTGCATCTGTTATCAAAAAGTTTTTTCCAGATTACTCTTACAGTACTATATGTATAAACGAAGAACTAACATACGTTATACGATGGAGTTCGAAAGATTGGAACTGCCAAATTAGAATTATGCACAATCGCACAATATATGTTTAAAAATGTGATAACTTTCATTAAACGATTCATTGTTTTGAATTATAACTATACAGTAGATTACAGTTATTTATAGCACAGAAATACTTTGTATTATTTAAATTATGATAAAAACATTGTACGTTAGTTTTCTGAAATATAGGTACATTCCTATCGTTTTTCTAAATTAACTATACAATTAGAATTAACAAATTTACAATAGCAAATTTCAACTTATTCTCCCGCGTAGTTTTCATTATAAGAGCAAGGTGGGCTGCGTTTAAACGCAGCCCACCTGTGTTAAACTGTTTTTGATCACAGCTTACCTGTGTTAGAGCTGGTTTTGAACACAGCTTACCTGTGTTAGAGCTGTTTTTGAACACAGCTTACCTGTGTTAGAGCTGTTTTTGAACACAGCTTACCTGTGCTAGACCTGTTTTTGAACACAGCTTACCTGTGTTAGAGCTGTTTTTTGATCACAACCCACCTGTGTTTATACACAGACCACCTGCATTGGACCTGGTTCTCCGAACACTGGTCTAATAAAGGTGGTCTGTGTATAAACACAGGTGGGTTGTGATCAAAAACAGCTCTAACACAGGTAAGCTGTGTTCAAAAACAGGTCTAGCACAGGTAAGCTGTGTTCAAAAACAGCTCTAACACAGGTAAGCTGTGTTCAAAAACAGCTCTAACACAGGTAAGCTGTGTTCAAAACCAGCTCTAACACAGGTAAGCTGTGATCAAAAACAGTTCTAACACAGGTGGGCTGCGTTTAAACGCAGCCCACCTTGCTCTTATAATGAAAACTACGCGGGAGAATAAGTTGAAATTTGCTATTGTAAATTTGTTAATTCTAATTGTATAGTTAATTTAGAAAAACGATAGGAATGTACCTATATTTCAGAAAACTAACGTACAATGTTTTTATCATAATTTAAATAATACAAAGTATTTCTGTGCTATAAATAACTGTAATCTACTGTATAGTTATAATTCAAAACAATGAATCGTTTAATGAAAGTTATCACATTTTTAAACATATATTGTGCGATTGTGCATAATTCTAATTTGGCAGTTCCAATCTTTCGAACTCCATCGTATAACGTATGTTAGTTCTTCGTTTATACATATAGTACTGTAAGAGTAATCTGGAAAAAACTTTTTTGATAACAGATGCAACACTTCGTTTTTATACATACCTACCTACTTTGTAAGACCAAGTAGTACACATACATTGTTAATAAAAGGTGCAGCATATACTAATGGGTTCATGTGTGAACTTTATCAGCAACAATAAGAGATAAGCATACACATTGTAGTAGACGAGATTAATTGTTACGAGCACCGAGATTCAGCAATATTCATGACTGCGTGCATGAAGATTATCAAAAATAAGAGATATCTTCTTACTATATAACCTTCTTTGGTTTCGAAAAATGGCACTACCTTTCTCTATTTACAATGGGTAAGTTTATTACGACTTTTCTAATCTGTGACTTGCATTAATTGTTGTTATTATATTTATAGATGAAAAACAAAAAATCAGGATATTGTTGCAGCAGCACCTGCCGCAGAATCTGCGGGTAAAGTAGTTGTTTGTATATTTTCTTTTCATATGTTTAATTAAATTTGTTTATAGCATGTCAGGACAGTGTTATTTCTAGACACAAAAGGAGTCCCGGACGGGACCGCCAATTGAAGGGGCTACCCTCCTGATAGTGACAGGAGGGTATGAAGTCTGGATTATAGAGGAGGCCAGCGGATTGATCGTTTTTGCCTGGCGTGTTTAAAATTTTTTTTTATTATTATTAAGTATATATATATGTACGCCAATAAAAATACTTTAAATCTATATACCTATGTGTTTTATTCCTGTTGCTTAAGTCGCTTTAACAAGAAAACATTATATAATTATTATTGCTCTCAAATAAAAATATTTTAAATCTATATATTTGTCTGTTTATTTCTGTTAGTTAAGTAGCTTTAATAAGAAAAAATTAGATAATCTGCGTTTAAACAGTCCAACTTGCTATTATAATGAAAACTGCGCGGGAGAATAAGTTGGAATTTGCTATTGTAAATTTGTTAATTTTAATTGTATAGTTAATTTTGAAAACGATAAGAACGTACCTATATTTCCCAAAACTAACGTACAATGTTTTTATCATAATTTAAATAATACAAAGTATTTCTGTGCTATACCAACAAGGAAAATGGCTGGATATCAAAAAAGAACGTTTTGTAAATTAATATCTTATTGTACTACTTATTATATAAATAAAAACAACGTATTACTATTATTTTTGTTTTATTTGTGTATTGATGATTCAATTTTGAAAAATATTAAATAAAATACAATTTACTTCGGCAAATATGGAACAATTATTCTTTAACCTAATTATAAAAGACTGGCGGACTCGACAGGAAAGACGTTGTCTGTTTACGGTGGGTATCGGCATTACATGTCGATCTCCGTGTTGCATTATCGACTAAATTTAATTAATATAACAATAAAACAACATGTTACTCTTATTTTGTTTCATTTGCTGATTCAATCAGCGTTAAACATTTAATCACTGTTAAACATCTTTTAAAAAGATTTATCAAGTGGCGAGTCTGCTAATTGTCTGCCTTCTAGCGGTCAATGACGCGCGAGATAGGCGATAAGGACCACCGACTGCTACCTAACGTTCAAGATTCCCGGAAATTTAAGTAGGTGAAATTGCACGTATAAGTAAATACAAGACTATTTTGAAAAAGGTTACTTGCTCGATTGGATAACTGAATTATTTAAAATTAGTAAAGCAAATATTACAAATCCCGCAACGTAAGAGTCAACATTTTTACTTTAAAATTAACTTTACAAATAATCAATAAAATTTCTAACCTAATTATAAAATACTTTTATCGTGCCACCCTCCATCCTACACATGGGACATCGGAAGTCGTCCAGGTCCAATAATCGTATATGGCACGTATCGCATATACTTAAGTGTTTACAATTCTTAAATAATATACAACGTCTCTCCTCCAGGCAGAGTATACAGTTCAACTCGTATGTTAAAGCCTCTACGCTTGGAGCGAGAATCGGATTGGTTAAATCTTTTGGCGTAGCTCCTCAACTTTTTCGCGGTATGCTGACTTTAGACTCTCGATCTGGTTCCGTTGAAAGATGGTCTTCATTTTGTACGCTCTCTCTCGAACCCATAGCAGTTGATATTTCTGTCGTACATTGTTCAGATAGGCTTTGGATGAGTCTATATATCTTTTTGTTGCCATCAGCGCCTGGTTTTGCTCTTCCACATTTGTGAGCGCAGCCATCGCACTAGGTACAGCACCCAATTCTTCCATAACCGCCCTGCTACTGCCCCGGAGAATTTCCCGCAGTTGCTCAAGATTTTCTAAAATACCATTCGTTGGCGGTGGTCTCCCAGAGCTGCCTCTGTAGCGTTCTCAGTTGTTGGGGAAGTAGATAGGAGATCTACTCTCGACGTGGGTGGTGTCGATTCGTCCGATTCCCTCTCAGGCTGAGTCGAAGTGGATGGTGTTGGACGATCTGATTCTCTACCACGATCACTCGTAGCAGTTGGCGTCGGCTCCTCTAGTTCCCCATCGCGATCGCTTGAATTAGATAGCGTCGTCGAAGAAATCATTTTAACAGCTCGTATACCTACTGTATATTCGAAACTGAATATTCATTGCTGTCTTCGATGCGTATTTATGTATATTTCACAATTTTCCACTGTCAGCATCTAGTTACTTCTTTCTATGCATATTGTATTCGACAACACAGACATTGTCTGTTTACGACGACTATCTGTCTCTGACCTGACATTGCTGGAAATCACATGTAACGTCAGGTTCCCTAACGCCTACTAGTTCATTTCTTATTTTGCAATTCAGGCAATAATTAATAAACAACGCTCTCTTATCTTTTGTTTGATTAATTCTTTCCGCTATGCACTGCCGTCTTCATATAAAATTAACTTATTCTTTTATACACATGTGTGCATATTCATCGAAAAAGATACGAGAATGTTTAATTATACAACTTTAATTTTCTTTTCTTATTAGAAATCCTACATTTACTTATTGGTATAGATTTATATATGCATCTATTACAGTTCAAACAATATATGGCGTCATAAACTCTCCACAATTTGGCCGGGAATGTCTTCTTAAAGAAATGCTCTCCATTAGAAAGTCGCTGAAGTCATCATATTTGGTTTCTAGTTCAAAGCATTTTTGGCACAGGAATATTCTGATGCTTGCTGTCACATGATAGCCTTCTATGCGGACGGTGCATTGTAGTGATCCACACATTTTATTGTTGCTGTTACTGAATGAATGATTTTTATGATTGCCATGCATATACAGATTCGACACTCAAAAAGCAACGACCTACACGAATTTAAAGGGGATTTTACTAGCACTTTGGTGGAAATGCAGATGAGAAACTCGCCGATATCAGTTTTGTATAAGATAGAATAGGATAGCAATATCGGCCGAAGAATGCTTGTGTGTTATAATCAGATGGAACTGAATGCCATTCATTTATACCTTATTTTGTAAAGTTCAAATAGATTGTCTGGAAATTATCGCTGTGTCTAGCGTGAGTAATTCAGTTTAGCCGACGTGTGGGCTTTAAATATTTTGTAAATATACGTATTTAACACAATAGAATGTGTATGTTTACATAAGCAAAAAAGGAGTAAGTGAATTTACTGTCTGCAACTAATAATTAAGGCTGTTACATGTTACATCGCATAAAAAGGATTTTCATTGTTTGGTTGTTTTTAACAAGTTTTCACAGTAATTCAAGCCTGATGCGATAACTAAATGTAAATTTACTGGCAATATTCGTCATGAAAGTCGTTATGAGAACATCGAGTTTATCCAAATACGGAAAAATGCGTTAAGAAAAAGTTATTTGATTCTAAATACATAATATGTATCTAACATCGATGCAAAAATAGGCATAGAGATTAAAATTCAAAAAAGAACATTTATTTGTCCAATAACATTTCGTAAAAGAACTAGTTATTATGTCTGTAAATATGCAACAGAATCAATATGTATTGAAATATACAGTTACCTGCGAAAGTATTCTCCTAAGTAAAAAATTCGCTTGCTTTACAAATAGAAGATGAAAAACGACATCTTTCGCCACAAATCAATCATTAACGACAAGAACAGCTTAAATGTGGAGTATTTCTCTAATAACTCTGTAATAAAGTGGAATTAAATTTATATCACTAAAAGAAAGAGTATGTATGATTTGATAATTCAAAATTTCAATTGATTATCTGCAATGGTTTCAAAGTTATGAATTTTTTACTCTGCGAAATAGAGGCGATAATTACGTGCGAACCCTCTGTAGCGCGAGTAACTGTCAATGTGTTTGTTGAAAGCTCATCAAAATTTTTATTTTTCGAAAAATGCTTTAAAATTTATCTGAAAATTGAAGGAAAGACAAACGATGGATGAATAAAGAATGGTTCGAAAGAAATTCCAGCAATATACATTTTTCTCAAACAAGCTGATGGTTCTCGTACTGCAATATAACATTTAACGTGTGACATATTTGCAGTCTATGTATATTACGAGAAATAAATTATTATTATTACAATCAAATAATAATCTTATATATATAAATATAAATTTAATTCAACTTGCACCACAAAAGAAATTCATAAATATATCAAAGTGTATTTATCAATCCATTTGCAACACAGAGTTTTTTTGCTTATTGTCTGAAAAAAATGTCTAATCAATTATATTTTTAGTTTACGTAAAAAGGTATAGGTACACCAGTATATACATAACTTATTTTCACTGCTAAATTATCGAAAAAGATTAATTGTCCATCGCGTATACAGCTGGCTTATACGACAATAATACATACTCTTTTGTATTCAAACGTCTATGTATTAAAAATCCTATATTTAAATAAAATTTATCGTATTGCTTGCCTTAACTTACAAACACATATACTTTTGTTTGTATCCTTAACATTTATAGGTTTAAGGAATACATATGATTTTTATCGACACATGACGAATTAAACACGGAAGATTTTTATATCGCCAGAAACAAAATAAAAACTTAAACACCAAGAAGATACTTGTGCCATGAATAGACCATTCATGCATATAGACAATATGTTCTCTACACAATATTATCCTAACGAATAAATGTGCTAGCTTGCACTTTACGCTCGGCTTATATTTATAAATATATTCTCTACACAATATTATCTTAACGAATAAATGTGCTAGCTTGCATTTTACGCTCGGCTTATATTTGTAAAGAGATCATCCATATTTTCACCACGGTCAAAGGTGTTGACTTTCTGAGTGTCTCCATTGTACATACATACATTTATCAAATTTAGGTGTAATTTACAACGTGATTAACCTTGTTATAAATTTTGACGGGAATGTCTATCTTAACAGCAAATATCTTTCTTGTATTGAATAACATGCAGCGTCCAGTTTACTTATCAAATACTAGTTCATTACTTATTTTGCAATTCAGATAATGAACAATCAACAGCGCTCTCTTATATTATATGATGTTATAATTATATCTTCATTTACGATTATTACGAAGTGTACATACGAGTATAAATATATCAGAGGAGCCCGTGTTGTGTCAAGACATATTTGTCTAATTATACGTTATAATATTGGAGTAATACTCTATTGTTAGGTAGTACAAATCTAAATATAGCAGCATACCGCTGCCTCAACATTTTCGAACATTTGCAGATAGCGCAGTGACGACGCAAAGATACATATGTATACAAATAGATACATATATAGTTATCGCGTAAGATGAATGTAGGAGTTAAATATAATAAAAGATTACAATATCTACCGTACATGCATTAAATCTAACAATTATCACAACAGTACATTTTGTTTCATCTTCTTGACGTTCCATACTCTTTTTCTACGATATTGAGGAAACGAGTAATTAATTCAAAGGATTCGCGTTTATTTTCGATAGCATAGATAAACTGATATGTATTAACCAACAGCTAATGTTCACGCTTTCCCAGAAAAAATAATATATTTACACACTTACATTGACTTATTAAAACGAACAGTTGGTCAAGGTCGCGCGCCCTAACTCCGTATCCGTACGAATTACAGCCAAAATGACGTTAATTTTGGATCATACCCCATAGCGGCCCACCCTAACCCTATTCGTTGCCGGGGAGGACTATCCGAGCCCCTCGCGCAAACAGATTCGAGTTGCATAAATTCTAAGAATGCTGATTTGGCGATTTCATCCTAGCGGATGTCTGTGAGATTTCTAAGAATGCTGATCTTGCGAATGCATTATTCCCAGATGTTTACACAGGTGCTTAAGAATGCTGATTTGGCGATTTCATCCTAGCGGATGTCTGTGAGATTTCCTGCGATTCCCCGGACACCTGCTCTGTCGATTACGTCATCAGGGGCCTTCTCCTCGGGGCCGTAAGGGGGCTTTCTCCACAGGGGGCGCTCTCCTCGGGGCCGTAAGGGGGCCTTCTCCCCAGGGGCCCTCTCCTCGGGGCCGTAAGGGGGCCTTCTCCCCAGGGGGCGCTCTCCTCGGGGCCGTAAGGGGGCCTTCTCCTCGGGGGCCGAAAAGGGCCTCTAGCGCCATCTAGTAACTAAAGGAGGCCACCAGCACCATATGTTATCTAAAGGAGGCCAGCAGCACCATCTTGCATTCAAAGGAGGTCAGCAGCGCCATCTCGCGGACAATGGACACACCTCTAGTGCGTGCATTATACAGCGTGTCCACGGGCGAGTGATGAGTCATCGGGGGGTCGTATATAGTGCCTGGCTTATACAGCGTGTCCACGTCGAGTGACTGCGCTCGTACGCCTATAGTTTACCTACTTATGTGCGAGAGTTTATATAAATACCTTCATTAAAAACTACAACAAAGAGTTATAGATTTTTGATAAATTTGAAATGTCAGTTCTATCATTTATAGAACTTGCATCTTTCTTAATATATAGATATCATTTCTAAAATATCCCGGACTTTTTATTTTTTATCTTTGTGGAGTATTTTTGTGCTATCAAAATCAAAATGGCGTTTGGAATTTAATTAGTGCTTTTTAAAGCGGTAATGTCGGGATTATTGTTTTTGTGTTGTGCGAGTCGGTCGTGAAAGTATTGCTTAGTCTGACCAATGTATATAATATATTTCCATGGGGTCACAGGTTGATACCCGACTGCGTCTAGCCGTAGGAATTTTTTTTGTGCTTTAGGGTGCGATTTCATCCCCTTCAACGGCCGGCAAGAGATTTTGTCGAGAGTTGCTGGATGTCTTATTACATTATTCATCATTTCTATCGGCTCACAAGTTCACACCCGACTGCGTCTAGCCGTAGGAACTTTTTTTGTGCTTTAGGGCGCGATTTCATCCCCTTCGACGGCCAGCAAGAGATTTTGTCGAGAGTTGCTGGATGTCTTATTACATTATTCATCATTTCTATCGGCTTACAAGTTGACACCCGACTGCGTCTAGCCGTAGGAATTTTTTTTGTGCTTTCGGGTGCGATTTCATCCCCTTCGACGCCGGGCAAGAGATTTTGTCGAGAGTTGCTGGATGTCTTATTAGATTATTAATCATTTCTATCGGGTCACGAGTTGACACCCAACTGCGTGTAGCCGTAGGAATTTTTTAGTGCTTTAGGGTGCAATTTCATCCCCTTCGACGGCCGGCAAGAGATTTTGTCGAGAGTTGCCGGATGTCTTATTAGATTATTAATCATTTCTATCGGGTCACGAGTTGACACCCAACTGCGTCTAGCCGTAGGAATTTTTTTAGTGCTTTAGGGTGCAATTTCATCCCCTTCAACGGTCGGCAAGAGATTTTGTCCGGTACTGCTGGTTGTCTGATTAGATTATTAATCATTTCTGTCAAGTCGCAAGTTGACACCAGACTGCGTCTAATCGTAGGAATTTTCTTATGTGTAAATATACATATGATTCTACTTTCATTTTACCTTTATCAACGGCTGGTAACATATTTTTATGGTTTGATATTTCTTCGGTTGCATTTTATGCGTTTTTCCCATTTGCTATAATGCTCACTTTTCACCACCTGCAATCATCTACACTTTACACGGCGCATTATAAATGCTCATCGCACGTACGCCTATGTGTGTTCGGGCGTTTCCGTAAAATGAGCCGCTAAATGCGGGCTGCTAACTTCACTCCGGTTTTGGTATCATGTTACCTATATTTACTTACTGAACTATTGTAAGTAACTACAGATTAACAACAAAATTTAAAAACATGATTATAAGATCAAATATTGGAATTAAATCAGAGATTGAATTCTTGTAGGTATTTAATAAAACGTAAAAATTAAACATGGCATATATGTATGTACTTACCACATGCAATATTTATAGGAGATATTTTAAGCATCGAGTTTACCATCGGCCAGCGTATGGCCAAAGAATTACAATCTTGAATTGCAAATTAGTATGCAGTCGTGTGGTATATAAATATGCCACGATCTGTGAGCTCACTTAACCGTTCAATGGTGAATACAGTGCGTACATGTTTCTTATAATTTAAATTAAATACAAAATTGCATGCGTAAACCGCTGGCATGTGTAGTGAATTTGCCAAGTTTAGTCATAATGTACGGAATACGAATACGGTTGAAAACATAGCATTGGTTCGGGTAACTTTTGTTATATGACTTGAATATATATACATATATGAATATATACAGAGTGCCCGGATTTGGTAGGGACAATATGGGTAACTCTTTTATTTGAAGACATAGAGAGACGGTTAAATTAGCAAAAATGTATAGATTCAAATGCTCACTAAGAATCCGTTTTCAAATTCTACTTGACATGCTACATTTATTTAATATTGAAGAAAAACTGAAATCTTCTAATTTCTTTTATTTGCCGTAACTTTTTTGTTACTTGAGATATTAAAATGCAGTTTGAAGCAATTCAAATTGTAATCTAAATACTTTTATTGATGCTTAATAAAACAAATTTCTTTTGCGCAAATTTTTAGTAATCTCACCTAACCTCAAAATTTTAAATTATAACCGTGCAATTTTTGTGGCTCTTTTAAGCACAGTTGTATTTTTGTTTTATTAGGTATTTAAATTACCATATTGAGAATTCTCCTCGGAATTCTCATTGCTCCAAATGCAAGTTTTGAAAATAAATTAAAAATAGAACAGTTCGCTTAACTTATACAACGAAAATGTAATTAAAACTACCCCGAACTGCTAATTCGGTGAAAATCTAGAGATTTTATTATTTTTTATTAATTTGTTTACTTCCTTTGTATGTAAAATACATTACTAAATTGTTTCGAAATGGTATTGCCAGTTTTTCGAGCTAATGTTAAAAATACGACTGGTGTTTCGTTATTTGTTTTGCCAATTCCCGTTGAACTTTGAAATTGGATGATGCATTCTCTTAATTGCGTATTGTTGTATCGCGTGTAGAAATCTGTTTATGAATTAGTAACATCCGGTTGGCCTATAAATGTGTTATACGTTAACGACAATGACGTAAAATAATCAGAAACAAATAATTATTGAGAAATGATTTTCCAAGTTTTAAATTAGGCATGCGTAGCAGGCGGCGGATGATTACAGTTATTTTCTTATGCTTCTTTTTTGTTCTAAAAACGAAAGTAAGACAGTAGGTAAACACGATATCAATATTTCAGAAATTAAAATTAGTAAACTAAGTACTATAACAATAAATTTTAATAATTTATTTATTATAGATAATATTGTACAATAGATAATATATTGTCAAACGTATAGAAACAAAAGAAAGAAATGGATGTTATCTTTCGTCTAAATAAATTTGAATGAACGTAAATAATCTGGATTTAATTGTTCAAAGTTTAAGCTATTTCTGTATATTATGAACAATAATCATTTTATAAGTCACTCAATTATATATTTTGTTCCTGATTTCTTTGTTTAGCCATATTTGCATAACTCTTTGTACCATGTTCCTTTATTAGCTTTATCTATCTCTACTGTTTTTTTAATTGTTTTGTTATTAAAGGAATATATTGTATTTACAAATCAAAAATGAACTATAGTCATTTTCACAATACAGTGACCCGGCAGTTTATTGCATATTAGTACATATTATCTTCAACCATTGCAAAAGCTTATGAATGTATATTATATTGTATACGCAAACATACATACAAACAAATGATTAGAAATATTAGAACATATTGATACTCAACCAAAATAGTAGTAAGACAAAATTAAATAAGATGTATGTATTTAACGTATAAATGTATTAGTACTTTGCTTTGCTTTTTAGATATTGTTTGTTTACTTTCTATATTCATGTACATAAAGTATGTACGGTCCATTTGCATATTTGCATGACTAACTACTGAAACAACAGATGTTTCAGAATAATATTTCAACATTTTAGGTTATAGAGTCTGTTCTTCATATAAAGGTTTTTCTGATTAGAGATGGCCATATTTTTTTATAACGATTGGTAACAGTATTTGCACGTACGAATTACTGACAGTTTGTATGTCACTAAAATGTGTGCAAAATGTAACTGTAGAAATAGTAGCTTTGTTTTGGTTCAGAATTCAGAATGGTTCTAGAGTTGTTGCGCACGCGCATTTACAGTTTAGCGTTTTGGTTATTTAAGAACGCGAACCGAATTTTTAGTCCGATGTTTTGGTTACTGACAGAATCGATTCAGAATGATGCTGGAACCGTTCAAACAGTTCTTGCACTTCCATAAGTACCGATTCTGAATTATTAGTTCGAAATTACGTCATCGGTGCATGTGTTCAGAAATTCGAGTTATTTCGATACGTTCGTCATCAATGACATTGATATTTACGTTGTCTTGAGTTTGAGATTTTTTTCCGTTTGTATTTGATTTTTTTTTTGTTAATTACTGTCCTGGGAATAAAATTTATGGAAAGTGAGTGGTATTCTAAGACAGAGACAGGATTTGAAAGATTTAGCGTAGAACATTCGCTATTGATATTTTGTTGGTTTGTATTTTAGTCTGTATCTAAAAGATGGCAGTAACAGGCTCCTAAAATGTGTTTTGGTTATTAAAAGTTCGGAACCATTCTGGAATTATAATGTTGTGCGCTTACGTTCTGCGCAGTTCTGTTACTAATCCCGAGTTCCGAACCAAATCAAAGCTATTATACGCTACGTATTAAGGTTGAGAAGATTACTATTATTGCCCGAGTGGCGAGATTAAATTCCGAGGCGCGCTGCACCGGGAAATTTAAAGCCACAAGCGCAATAACAGTAATCTTCTCAACCGTAGCATGTATACTTTTTTTTTTTTACCAGTAGTCTAATTGGATCTTGAAACCTTAATAATTATTAATAAATTTACATTATACATTATATACAGGGTCCGGCAACGAAGCGGGGACGGAAGATTACACGCTTATTTGAAAGTTAGTCAAATATTTAGTCACCGGATATTCTTCCGCACCATCAAGCGCACGTTTTAAAAATATTTTGTTTTATACAGGCTGTTTTTTTTTAATGTGTGGTGGGTGCTTAGTTGCAGTGACTCCGTAAGCTGTATCGCTTGTCTGGCTATCACTGCAACTCTGGCGATGTAGTTTTGTGCGTGTAAGTTGTGTTTAAACGGCTTTGTGACAGCATCATATCGCCTTTTATGATGCGGCGCTGTTAATCACTGTGCTCCCAACAGCGAATGGCAAGTCGATCCGGGATTAAACTCTCTGAAAAAATGTCACCGTCCCTCCAAAGAATTGAACCCCGGCACCTATCGTCCTCCCACAACGATAGTCGACCGCCTAACCACTGCAGCCATCGACCCGAAAGTTCCAGATGGAAATCCCAGACTAAAGTTGCATTTTTTTAATAGACAGCCTGTATATTAATAGATAAAATGATCCGCGTTTGATAGCTGGTTACATTGATATAATGTTGTACAGGTCTAAAGTTGATAGTTTCTGTGTAAATAATTATTTTACTTGATAAATTGATACATATTTCAGTAAGCGATTCTGCATAAGGAAAAACAAAAGATTCGAAACCAACAGAGTAGAATATTTTCTAGTAGTATGGACTGTCGTTGCTATGTGAAATACATTCTGCAACTACTCGCTTTATACAGGGTGTTCACAATTTTGCAAAATCGAAGAAATCTCGAATTTTTTTAATGTAACACCCTGTCTATTTTTAGCTCATTGAAAAGCCCTTTTACTACGGTTTCTATTGATACCTCATTTGATGCATTAAGATGGATCATTTGCTAATTATTTCTTTTTAAAGTTGAATTAATGAGAAATGCTTATATTTTTAGTAGCTAATTGCACTTTTCAACTTTCTATAAGATCGGATATTCCACGAATAATCTAAAAATGGTCCATTACAAGAAGAAATCCCATTTAATATGAGAAACAGTTGATTTTCACTTAACGGTGAAAGCAAACAAATTAATATAAAGTAATATCGCATTTTCAATAGATTCACTGCTGATCAAGTTATCTGGTGTCAGATTTAAGCTTGTATACTTTGACAAGTTGTCAAAAATTTCGTTTGGTGTTAGGCAGTATTTCGTTCGATCTTTAAAAGAAATTGTTATAATGACTAATTATAGTACTCAAGAAATGGTAAATATGATATTTATTCTTGGGAAATGTGCAAGAAATTGTCTCCTAGCAAGTAAAGTATATGCAGAGAGATTTCCAAACCTTGAAAGAAAGCCAAGCGCAGAAGCATTTGAAAGGTTATTAGAGAGATTTATAGAAACTGGTAGTGTAAGCTACAAGAAGAGAGAAACAAATAAACCGGTAATCAATGAACAAAGCGAGCTGGCCGTATTGTTAACAATACAGGAAAATCCACATATAAGTATAGACGGTATTTCAAAGGTAACAGCTATTGATGACAGGAGTGTCCGAAGAATTTTAAGAAGCCATAAGTATCATCCGTACCATATGGAATTAAATCAGGAATTGCATGGTGATGATTCCATTAAAAGAACAGACTTTTGTGGTTAGTTGTTAAATAAAATGCGAGAAATGCCAAATATTTTAACAAAGATTTTGTTTAGCGATGAGGCTACTTTCAAAAGTAATGGTGGGGTAAATAAACATAATATGCATTATTATGCAACAGAAAACACGCATTGAATACGTCATGTAGACAATCAGTATAGATGGTCCCTTTACGTTTGGGGTGGTATACTTGGCTCATATATTATTGGGCCGTACTTTTTCGACGGAACCGTTACAGGCGATACGTACATATTTGGCATTTTTGCAGAACGAACTGCCTAATTTACTTGAGCATGTGCATGCTGACACTCGACAAACCTCCTGGTTGCAACACGATGGTGCGCCTGCTCATTATAGCCTTAACGTTAAGGAGTTTCTAGAGCAATGGAAGAAAGACAAATGGATAGGATGAGGTGGTCCAATCGCTTGGCCTCCACGAAGTCCAGATCTTAATGTCTTAGACTTCTACTTTTGGGGATATATCAAGGCTTTAATTTATGTGGAAGTCCCTACGTCAAGGGAAAATATGAGGGAACGCATAAGAAGCGCATTTACAAATGTTTGCCAAGAAACATTACAGGATGTCCAGCAGAATTTAAGCAGGCGGCTTAAGCTTAGGCTTATGTATTGAGAGACATGGAAGGACATTTGAAAGTTTTTTTGATTTATTTGCATTTACTTTAGTTTTGATTTAGTGTGCTACTACTTTTGTTAATTAAAATTTCTATTGTGTTTAATAATTTGTATTTATTTAACATAATGCAAACTTCTCTTTCTTTTCTACATGATTTAGATTTATGTTATGCTAATCAGGTATGTACTGTTTTATTTTGGGTATTCGGAAAATATTTTAATTAAATTAATCAATATTCTTTAAAATACAAATTAATTAGTGCAAATTTTTCATTAAACGGACACCAGATAACTTGATCAGCAGTTAATCTATTGAAAATGCGATATTACTTTATATTAATTTAATGTTTGCTTTCACCGTTAAGTGAAAATCACCTGTTTCTCATATTAAATGGGGTTTCTTCTTGTAATGGACCATTTTTAGATTATTCGTGGAATATCCGATCTTGTAGAAAGTTGAAAAGTGCAATTAGCTAGTAAAAATATAAGCATTTCTCATTAATTCAACTTTAAAAAGAAATAATTAGCAAATGATCCATCTTAGATGCATCAAATGAGGTATCAATAGAAAGCGTAGTAAAAGGGCTTTTCAATGAGCTAAAAATACACAGGGTGTTACATTAAAAAAATTCGAGATTTCTTCGATTTTGCAAAATTGTGAACACCCTGTATAAAGCGAGTAGTTGCAGAATGTATTTCACATAGCAACGACAGTTCATACTACTAGAAAATATTCTACTCTGTTGGTTTCGAATCTTTTGTTTTTCCTTATGCAGAATTGCCTACTGAAATGTATCAATTTATCAAGTAAAATAATTATTTACACAGAAACTATCAACTTTAGACCTGTACAACATTGTATCAATGTAACCAGCTTTCAAACGCGGATCATTTTATCTATTAATATACAGGGTGTTCTATTAAAAAAATGCAACTTTAGTCTGGCATTTCCATCTGGAACAGCCTATATAAAACAAAATATTTTTAAAACGTGCGCTTGATGGTGCGGAAGAATATCCGGTGACTAAATATTTGACTAACTTTCAAATAAGCGTGTAATCTTCCGTCCCCGCTTCATTGCCGCACCCTGTATATAATGTACTCTGTTGGTTTCGAATCTTTTGTTTTTCCTTACACAGAATCGCCTACTGAAATGTATCAATTTATCAAGTAAAATAATTATTTACACAGAAACTATCAACTTTAGACCTGTACAACATTGTATCAATGTAACCAGCTTTCAAACGCGGATCATTTTATCTATTAATATACAGGGTGTTCTATTAAAAAAATGCAACTTTAGTCTGGCATTTCCATCTGGAACAGCCTATATAAAACAAAATATTTTTAAAACGTGCGCTTGATGGTGCGGAAGAATATCCGGTGACTAAATATTTGACTAACTTTCAAATAAGCGTGTAATCTTCCGTCCCCGCTTCATTGCCGCACCCTGTATATAATGTACTCTGTTGGTTTCGAATCTTTTGTTTTTCCTTACACAGAATCGCCTACTGAAATGTATCAATTTATCAAGTAAAATAATTATTTACACAGAAACTATCAACTTTAGACCTGTACAACATTATATCAATGTAACCAGCTTTCAAACGCCGAGCATTTTATCTATTAATATACAGGGTGTTCTATTAAAAAAATATTTTAGTCTGGCATTTCCATCTGGAACACCCTGTATAAAACAAAATATTTTTAAAACGTGCGCTTGATGGTGCGGAAGAGTATCCGATGACTAAATATTTGACTAACTTAGTATGTAAAATTGCACTTGTAATAAAACTTATAAAACAAATAAATAGGCTTATTTTGATGTTAACAAATAAGTTTTGACATAAACACCGAAACTAAACTTCTTGTCGTTTATAATGTCTGAAGAAGATTTTAGATGTACCTACACTACCTGCAATGCGCGAGATTGCAGAACAGACAGTTAAGTACTTGCTTCCCCATAAATTAAAACACTTATATATGAAAACATATTCAGAATGTTGACTGTTCGCATTCTACGGCCATTGCATGATTGCGGCACCCGTTTTATTTGTTGTCATTATTTATCTGTTATTAGTTCAGATGTAGGGAAATGACATTTCTTCTATTATGTGTCCAAAGGCTATGATATTTTATCACTGCTACAAAAAATTTTATTATTACTACGAGGAGCTGTGGCACACAGCACAAGAACCCCTAATAACATTACGAAGATCATATGATGTTTTACCTTAAAAATGGTATTCTTTAAACAAGGAAAAACAAAATCTAAAATTGCCAATCCGGAGATTTTGCTGGAAAATTCTTAATTGTTGCATCGTAAAATTGTTCCGAAAAAGCAATTGTTTCTCGAGATTTGTGTGCCGGTCCGTTATCATAAAGTTCATTAATAAGAGGTTGTAATAATTAATGTTGGTATATTTTAACAGTTACAGTGTTATAAATAATTATCAATTTAATTATATATTAATTCATTTAAGCCAATTATCGAGGTATCACTCGCAAATTGTTGCGATTAAAAAAGTTCTGTAGATAATAGGGAACAAGACACATGTTGCAAAATCAAAATGTAATAATATCATCGTGAATTAGAGACAATAGCTTATCTATTAATCCGTAAATTATATTTCCACATTATTTCGTTCCACAAAACTGTTCGATTTAAATTTTGCAAAATTTCAAACGAAAAAATAAACGCGCCATTTTTACGTCACTAATCTAAAATCATGGAAATATTTGGTTATTAACTGTTGGGGACCATGGATGTATTATATATGGATAGCGCCTAATATACTAAACAAGCGCAGCGCATTGACTCCAACATTAGAGTGAGAGGTTGCACAAGTGAGATAGAGCTAGAATAGGAAAAGGATTCATATACGCCCATAAGATTTACATTGTTATTTTGGTTTCGTTTAGGTATTTATCCGTTTATCTCGTTTAATATTGATCGGATACCGACTTAAATATATGAAATGCGTAGCGGAATAAATAGAGAATAACTTGTAGTTTGGTTTTTATTATAGATACCTAAGTAAATACTATTAAATATATTAAGAAAGCCCATCAGTGCGTTTCCCCGTATAGGTATGAAATATATGTTAAATCTTCGGCACAAATAATATATAACACTTACCTTTTAGCGTTATATGGGTAAGGTGGTGCATAAAAAAATATTCGTAAGCAAGATTTTCCCAATATATTAAATGAAATTGATTTTTAAAGTGATTTATGGGATATTCATAATCTTTGTGCCAAAAATCACAAAACCGTTTTCAATATCTTTGTCTCAGGTATTGGCGCGTGAAATATACAATTACCATAAACTAAAGGAATACATAAAATTCGTATAATGAGCATGAAATAAACTAAATTAAAAATTAATTCTTATTAACATAAAGAACAAAAATGTATTGCTCAAATTTAAACAAACATTAAAATATTAATTTATTAAAACTTAAAACTAATACAAAATTATTTATTGGTGTTTAAATATTACCATCTTTGTATGCATCGGCCTAATTCTTACGCCTCCTGCATTAATGGTGTTATTGTAGTGATGCAATCTCAAAATGAAATAATTGTGTAAAATTAGTTTAATTAATTGGTAATGGTGCGAATTTAATGATTGTTGTTCATAAAAGTGATTCTGCAAGTTTTTAAAATAATATAACGCTAAAAGGTAAGTATTATATATTATTTGTGCGGAGGATTTAACATATATTTCATACCTATATGGGGAAACGCATTGATGGGCTTTCTTAATATATTTAATAGTATTTACTTAGGTATCTATAATAAAAACCTAACTACAAGTTATTCTCTATTTATTCCGCTACGCATTTCATATATTTAAGTCGGTATCCGATCAATATTAAACGAGATAAACGGATAAATACCTAAACGAAACCAAAATAACAATGTAAATCTTATGGGCGTATATGAATCCTTTGCCTATTCTAGCTCTATCTCACTTGTGCAACCTCTCACTTTAATGTTAGAGTCAATCCGTGAACAGAATGCGCTATCCATATAATAATACATCCATGTTGGGGACAGTGTGGTAGATTACCTATACGGCTGCCTATCGAGTGACGATAAAATGTTTGATGTAAATAGGTATTTTGTTTAGCAACTTTGAAATACCAAGCGACTATAAATGTTTGTAACAAATATTTACTTTGGCAACACTGAAAAATTGGCGTGCCTGGTTATTCATATATAGGTACAACTATATAGGTTATGTCATTTGTATCATATGGATGCGTTATGCATGTTTGTTTACTGAAACCAGAAGGAAGATTTATAGAAAACGAGTTTTTTGAACGCATATTTTAAACGACTAAACAAAAATTATTCAAAGAATATGCTCAAAGTGTCGACCTTCCACTGCTAAACAACACTGCACTCGTCGTGATAAATTGTTAAATACATTAGTTAACATTTCAGGTCCTATATTTGCCATTGCCTCCTCAATAGCGTTCCGTAAGTGTTGTAAATTCTGTATTTGATTCCGGTATATTGTGTTTTTCAAATAAGGGAACAAAAAGAATTCTAGCGGCGTCAAATCGGGAGATCTACTTGACCACAAACCTACACTAATCGAACGGTCTGGGAAGAATTGGTGTAAATAATTAATTGTTATTTGTGCAATGTCTGCTGTAGCTGAATCTTGCTGAAAATAACCACTCGTTAACTCTATGTCATCCAACTGATTTATAAATGATTCCAAAATAATGGTTTGGTAGCGTTGAGCATTAATCGTTTCTTAAAAGAATATCGGACCAATAATTCTTTGTCGTGACATTGCCACCCAAACACCGATTTTAACTAGATGTAATGGCACTTGAAGTTCTGCGGATTCTCTGCCGACCAAGTTCTAAAGTTCTGGGAATTAACATAACCAGACACATGAAACCAAGCCTCAGATTGTTATTATACCAGTAACAAAACTGTGTTCGTAATACGAAATCAGGAGGATGAAGTTGCTGAACAATTGTAAATTTATACGGATGTAAATGCGTAAATGCGTTTTTAGGATCTTACGAGTGGATTCATAGGAGAGTTCTGGAAAGGACTTAAAAAACGTTAAAAGGAAATAATAATAATTGATAATGGGACTTTACTTATTTGTTGAGATAAACGACGTACTGAAATATGAAGATTTTCTGCAACAGGTTCATTAACATTATTCAAAACATCAGGTGTAGCAACAGTGGGAAGGGCAGTAGATTTACCTTTAGCCACATTACCGGTGTTCAAAAACCTTTCAACAATTCTTGTAGTGTGTATAGTAAAGCTACAGTAATCAACTTGGTCCTCTAGATACATTGCAACAAATTGCTCAAAAGTTGATTGCAGCGAATATATCGAACTACCGTTATCATTTTGTAAGCCGCTTCGAAAATAAGCCTCATTACAATAAATGTGTTTCGCTCAATAATAAATACCATTGTTAAAATGAAATTCAGTGGTTTTATTTGTATGACTTTTACTTTGACAAATATGACAAATTTAAATTTAAAAATCAGGTGTGTTAACATAAAATTGCAGAAGTGTTGCCAACTTAAGTTGAAAATTTACAATCATTTATAGTCGCATTGTATTTTTAGGTTAGAATTACTTATCTGAATCAATAATTATTTCTTTTACCCCGTCAAATTTTTGACACATTTGAATTTAAAAATCAGCCATACCAACATAGTTTTGAAGTATTTTCTTTCGAAAGATTGACGATACTGCCATAGTTTTAAATTGTATACTTCAAATTGTGACAGGTATATAGTCAGTGACAAAACTGACAACATATTATGTATTTATATTTTAATATCGCTTCTTTTATAAAAAAAAGATCGATTTCTTCGCTTTGTAACCGACAGACTGTCGTTTCAAGTAAGAAATTAGTTTACATTAATTAATGTTGACATCATTCTTCCTGAATAGTACTGATGTGGAACATTGAACGGTAGATGGTGATGATTTCATAGCTTTATTTTTTTCAAAAAATAAGTAATAATAATAAAATAAATCAATTTTCTTCGTTCTGTACCACGCTACGAAAATTTCGTATTATTTGTAATTTTTTTCTTGATTCCTTGGGCAGTAAATTACATCTACAATTAATAATAATAACATCTTTTGTTGCGCTTACAATTTTGTGGCGTGTATACGAAAATTCGCATTTCATGGTTGCTAATAGAAGAAAAAGAAATATACATTGAAGTTGCAGTCAGACCAACACAAAAAATACCCTATGGCACTGCGTGACGTCAGTAGTCTTTGTACTTCAATATTTGACCGCGTTTTTATAGTGGTGCTGAAAAACGAAACTTTAAAGCAGCTCGCACACTGAGGCGCGGCGAAGCGAAGAGAAGAGGAGCGAATTTATTACGCCAGAGAAAAAGGCACGTTGTCAAATCGGTGCCCGCACAGTGATGCGCCGCGCGGAGAAGCGAAGCGAAGAGCCGTCGCGAGGAAAGTTTTCAGTCGAAGTATCTCGGCGCCGCTTCTCTTCGCCTCGCCTCAGTGTGCGGTACATAGAGACGTCAGATGAGAAACTCCTCATATGGATGAAGTCACTGTCACATACACACAATGATAAATAACTGTTGTAGGTAATTCAATATTGTATCATGCACATGCGCATCAGGTCTCGCGTCTATTTTGCTTCGCTTCGCTTCGCCTTAATGTGCGGACTTCGCTCGCGCGACGCTGCGCTTCCCTTCGCTTCGCCGCGCCTCAGTGTGCGAGCTCCTTAAAGCTTTGTACAGTAAAAGCTCTTTTAACCGGCATTCTAACAACCGGCACGCTCTATTAACCAGCAAGAGGTGAGCGACTCACGAATGGCTTTTTCCGGTTACGTTCGGGCCGCCTCAGGTACTGGCACACGTAAATAAACACTTCCCGCCAATCTGTTGGCAACCTATTGGTCTTTGTACGTCATTCTCTTTGTTAGTTAGTATTCCTCAGAGTGTCTACGTCTGATGCAATACTTAAAATACAGATTGTGCACAGTGTACTATCAGTGGTTTGATTAGTTTTGTTCCTGAATATCACTGGTTAAACCTAATTCTATCTATTCCACCTATATTCTATTAACCGGCAAAATCGATTAACCGGAACGGCTGTGGTCCCGAACGTACCGGTTAAAAGAGCTTTTACTGTATCTCAATAAATAATAAAGATATAGCAAAATTAAAAAATATGAATCCATTTTTTTTAAATCCTTTACGTGATTATGTAAAATTTGAAAAATTGTCTTGTTCTCCATTACTACAGATAATTACTACAGAACTTTTTTGCACTATTAGTCTGCCTGAAAGGCATGAATTCAGCTATATTTTATATAACATGCAATATTTTCGATCCGCTCTTGTCGTTCAAAAGCTAGAGAGGGTATACAGTTATTTCTATAACAATTTAAATAAACCTTACAATTACTTGTGACTGTATTTTTAAGACTACTAGCAACCTAAAATTTATCAAAACAAGACGGGGTAAGAGAATATACATAATGCACACATTCTAATGAAAGAATTTTAACCACAATATCGTCTTTACTTCACCGGATTTGACTGTAAATCGTTGTTAAACGTAAAGTAATGTTAAATTAACAAACGATCATTGTCAATGAGTAGAACCTTGTTTCATTAATCATCGTTTGTGCTCGAGTCGTCTCATAAATTGGCGTCTGTGTCTGAATCACATAGCACATTTTTTATAATTAATGGCACTGTAATGTTATCCATGTGTAAATTCATTCTCTTTTATAATTATGTATTTAACGCAATTTTTCTAATTTTCAGTACTACTGAGTTTCATAACATTTTTAATCTATGTTACGGTATTTAAAACACGTTCGCTGCGAGTATATTCCTGACGCAATACGTTGATGCTAAATAATTTTATGATCAAATTGTACTGTAATTTGATAATAATAATCAAAGGTACCTATGTCTCCTGAGTACAAATATACAGTAAAAGTGACATTTGATACGAGGACGCGGATCCGCGTCGGCAGCACCTGGGACAAAAGTTTCGCGGTAGTTGCTAATGGACGCGGATTCGCGTCACATATAAATGACACCACAATTAGTCTATATTACGTTTTTATTTATATAAAATCGACAATTGAAGAAACTCACACAGAATATTTAAAAATAAAAAATAAAATCTTGTAGGTATCTGGCATAAATTCGTCACCCGAATCCTCTTCCTCGCTCGACGAGTGATACAAATAATACTCCATTTCTTCTTCTGTGAGCCTGTTTTTACTTTTAATTTGAAATTTAGAACGCTTAGGTCTCGATGGACCTGCCTCACTGTTTGTCATATTGAGAAGACCCCAAAGTATAAAAAAAATAAACAAAATTCAAAACTGGTGCAGATATAGAAAATAATATGCCTTAAGTAGACGCTAACGAAAGCATAACTGCATACGACGAACGCTGGTTAAATACTAGCCTTGAAAAGAGAAGTCTACAAGCGACGCGGATCCGCGTCGAACGCATGACGAGTAGCCCGAGCGGACGCGGATCCGCGTCCACCGCAGCGAACGTGTTAACTAAATTTCGGTATTTTATTAGTTCGTCTTGTGGTGTTTTTAAGTTGGGCTCCTATTAATTGTATTGTTCAATATTTAGATTTGTCCATCGTTATTTTCTTCCATCAGGGTATGATAGATATTGAGAATTCTTTGTTTAGCATTTTGTAATAAATGCTTTTTTTACCGTCTTCCAGTAACATCATTATCCACTTCGTTATCACTACATATTTGTAAACGGTTGCCATATATGGTAATGAAAACAATAGCAAATGGGAAACTGTAACCTTCAAATATGTATGTAGCAATAAATACTAACAACAAATGATAAAGGTACCAAATATTATACACATGTATTGTATACATATGTACCTCACTAATTACTTGAATTGTATTAATTGTTATAGTTACGAAACTATAGCACGTTTGTTTCTTACTTATAGTTCAAATCTTGAATATTTACCGTTACATCATTAGCATTTGGCGTTTTCGAAAATTGCCCGGTAGAAATTTACCGGTAATCGGCTGGTTTTACGGTAGATTGATTCGGTTAACCGTGGTAAATTAATTTAAGAACGTTTATTCTCAACCTCTTCCCAGCTGATGGTAGTGTGTTTTGTTATTGTATTTGATGTTACTTGAGAATGAATAAACATATTACTGTTTTACCTATTATAATAGAAGATATGTTAAGCGGTCTACAGACGATACGATCGATTGTACAATCCGTTGTACAACCGGATAATTTTCTCTAAAATTAAAAACGAATAGAACTGCACACCATACAGTTATATATATAATTGCATGATCCGGAGTTTTAAATAAAAAAACAATTATTCTTGTTTAACATAATATACTTATAATTCCATAAATACAGTCACCGGCAAAATAATCGATCCACTCAAAAAAATGATGAAGTTTGTTCCTTAATAAGTTTGTTATTTTAAATTCGATTTGATTCATTTTTTTTGCATATTGTAGGTAAATTTAAATGTAAACTATCACATCTTTGGACTTTTACGAAAATGTGGCGTACATCATTTTATACAGAGTGACACAAAGTCTGTTTTTTTTTAAATCAACTTTAAAACCACATATGGATTGTCAAAGTTGTTCCACCTAGTTTTTTCTTATTTCGTTAGCAAGTCACATCATTTCTTTACAATTAATTTTTTTTATTTATTACAATAGCTTAATTTTTGTAAAAGATACAAGTGTTTAAGAAAAATCTTACATTTTTACATTTTTCCTATGGTACTAACAATAAGTTTACGAATTTATCGTTTTTGCATAGAGGGCTATTGAAATACTGTCAGTTGTGAAATCTAAAACTTGTCAATTACGTTTTTGAACGTGTTTCTTATCGAATAGTAATTTTAAATATATTGTTTCTTTTGCACCGTTCATCGGATATGATTTCATGCTGATGCATGATAATGCCCGACCGCATGTTGCCAGAATTGTACGCGAGTATTTAGCCGAGGTTGAAATCTCAGTAGTAAATTGGCCTGCTCTAAGCCCAGACCTAAACCCAATTGAGCATGTTTGGGATGCATTTGGGAGGAAAATACGATCTCGTGTACCAACGCCTGCAAATTTACAACAGCTTAGTGACGTTCTAACTGAAGAATGGAATCAAATCAACCAAGCTTACATTCAAAACTATCCATATGTGGTTTTAAAGTTGAGTTTAAAAAAAAACAGACTTTGTGTCACTCTGTATAAAATGATGTACGCCACATTTTCTTAAAAGTCCTAAGATGTGATAGTTTACATTTAAATTTACCTACAATATGCAAAAAAATGAATCAAATCGAATTTAAAATAACAAACTTATTAAGGAACAAACTTCATCAATTTTTTGAGTGGATCGATTATTTTGCCGGTGAGGGTATTTTTTTATGGAGCTTATCCCCAAGTATTATTTTTAAAGAAAGCTTAATCTCATTATTTAGTCAAGATACAAAGACATCAAATGACAAATTTGATTATTAAAGATAGCAATTCTCAACATCATTTTAAAATAATCGCATTTCTATATAATATGAAAATGCACAAAAATTCTTTTGTGGGTAACCAGAAAGAAAGCGAGTACATAGGTATTTAGGTATTCGAGATTTTAAAGAACGACGTATCGTCGATTGCCAATTCAAATATCCGCATGCTGTTTTTCTAATACAATATCATTCCGCCTTTAAGCAAGCTACTCCAGGAGACCACTATCTCTTAGTAGATACCTACACGATATGTTTAATTTTAATAATAAAAAATAATAACACGTTTTTCACCGGAGAAGCTCTATAATGCTCTTTTCGATCGTTACGATAATCAAATGTATTACGAATCAACGGTATTACGTAGTATATGAAATTATAATAATGAGACTACAGCCAAGATTATATTACATATGTATTATTGAACGAGTATGATAATAGTTGTCATTTTACCGGTGCGGTGTCTTTACTTCCTGTAGTTTTCAAGTTCCAGGTTTAATTCTTAAACAAAATTTATAATCCAAGAACAATAATTACCCTTCCATTAATTTATTTTCGCTATGCTAATACAAATTTTATAATAAATTATACATATGAAATGTATTCATATGTCGAATTTTAAATAATATATTCGAGTCCGAAAACCACTTTCTCTACTTGTATTAACCAAGAACGTATCTAGTTTTCAAGTTTACCTTCAAATACGTGTTACACGATGTATTTTACAATACTTTGTGTTCTATCGATAACGATGCTTTGATTCATTATAAATGACGACAATTACATATATTGCATTTAAAATAATAAAAACCAATATAGCAAAAGTATAAATTGAGATATCACGTGAATTTTAGATGCCAAAAATCGTGAACTACGCATCACTATGTATGAAAAAGTATAGATCACCCACAATACAGCACCACAAACTGGGTAACTGCACACAGTATCCTCGATCCGCATTTAATTTGAAACAGACTGTACATTTTGTTGTAACATCGTAGTTGGTTTGACGGTCTACGTGTGGAGGAAAAACAGTGACTGACTTGTCTTTACGTTTTTATTTTCAACTTGTAGTACGACGTGCAACCGATCGTATCGTCTGTAGACCCCTTTAGATAGAGAGGAGGTAAACTAT
The DNA here is from genome assembly GCA_023690525.1 of Holotrichia oblita. Classification (NCBI taxonomy): domain Eukaryota; kingdom Metazoa; phylum Arthropoda; class Insecta; order Coleoptera; family Scarabaeidae; genus Holotrichia; species Holotrichia oblita. The sequence goes on along the minus strand of CM043017.1, from coordinate 80,745,477 downwards.
ACTATTTATTAAAACTATACTATTTATTAAAATGATCAAAAACAAAAAGCGAAAACCACGAGTTTCTGTTGTAGATTATGTCTACAATATAAGGTTTGTTCGAACCTATAATTTTTATGATCGAACCCCGTAATTCGCGAACTTGAAATTCTTAGAATTTCAAATTCACCGATCGGACTGTCGGAACTGCAGATTTAGAACGATTCTAGAACCGTTCACTCAGTTCTTGCTAGGCAGTAAGTATTTTAAATTCTGAAACAGTTCGAGACATGCGCATCGTAATTTCTGATAGTTGAATTTACGTTAAGTAAAGGAGGTTAGAATTATTACACTTTTCCTAATTGAAAAGCGAAGTATTTTCACTAGATAGAGCAGACTACTGTACAGGTGCCGCTGGTATCTTAATTAGAATATGCCATTATTATATCTTCTCCTGCCAGCTTTTGTGATGGATACGAATACACAATGAACATATATAATTCAGTTTATTCAGTATTTATTATTCCTTCTTAGGACTTACCTTCTGTTAATTCATTTGCATTTCCTCCCATTGTACAAAGTAAAAACAAATAAAATATAAAGTAGCTACAATTTCTTAGGCATGGCTGGTTACGACATATAGGTTATATTATGATCAGATATGAGGTTATGATTGAGAAATGTATAATTCTGTTCGTACGTCTTATCTTCGGAACTATTTTAGAACTTGAACTTGAATGATCATGTGCAGTAGACCCAGAATTTTAAATTCGAGAGCGATTCTCGAACTGTAGGTTCGAACAAACCTATAGTTTTAAATTATAGCATAGAACATAATTCTATTTCATAATATGCTGTTTTCATGTTTTTCGAACCAACTATTGACTATTCTGTATTAATTAATTTCATATAAGATGCTATATAATAATAACAGAATGATAATCTAGCGATAATCCTGTATAATTTTTTTAAGGTTATTGCAGCTGTGTAGCTTATACCCTGATATCTGACATCTACCGCGGATTTACCGTAAAAATTTGTCGGTGAACAAATAATGTACCTGGTGCAAAAGTCTAGTAGATTCGGTAAGATTTCCGAGAGCGATCCATTGTAATCGGTAGTATTTACGAACGCATTCGGTAGATGAGGTATATACCCGTGCAATTTTCGAAAACGCCTATTACCGCATGAATTAAATCAACACGCTTAAAGGTGGGTTCTCACAGACGCGTCGTCGCTGTGAAGGTGGGTTCTGACAGGCGCGTCGTCGCTTTGAAGCTGTGGCGCGGTATGCTGTTCATAGACCAATTCAAAAATTTAAAGCGTTGGCGGTCAGAGAGAGCGGAACCGCTGAAAGTTAACCCAACTTTATTTTTTTTTGCTGTGGCACGCGTCGTATTCTTGTCGTTGCATCCTTGTCTAGTATAGCGGGCGTTTCTGTTTTTTTAAGGCGCGGAAATTAACATGCTTTATCTTTTAGGGTTTCCATTTGACTTGTTCGGTGGTATCAGGTACTGTATACAGCAGTATATCAGTTAGTTTGTATTAAATTTTAAACAACGTAAATTTTTACCGAACAGTTGTATAGATATTAGAAATGGATATGGTATGTAATACTGATTTTTTTTAAAGTCTAGTCACAATTGTATCGAATAATTATATTTTAGTCTTGTTATAAACGCAAGAGAAAACTAAAAAACAAAAAAAATCTTGAATCGAAATTTCAAAAAAATCAGAGAGCATCACTTCAGGTGTTTAATGTACAAATCAGAAGAACAAAGTAAAATACAAAATATTAAAACTTGTTAAATAAGTTCTTTCTTAAATCTTATTGGTAGTTCTTTTGTCACAGGTCGTTAAGATCAAAAAAAGGAGTTAGAAAAATAGAATTTTATGTACGGGCATAAAATGAAATCACGCAGTGTTAAATCACGGGAACAAGTAGGTCATTTGATGACATTTGATTTTTATGACAAGTATCTTAAGCTCAAGTTCGTCTTACAATAATAAAATTGGGTAAAAAAGGTTGTACTACATTTATCTGGTCTCGACTGTACAATATAGGTACAATTGGTGTGTATTACATTCTTTACTTTTAATAATTGGTTAACAGTGCTGTACTCATTCATATTGTAGAAAAGTTTCCAACAATAATAGCGCTACTCTTTTGTTTAATTGGACATCAATTTCATTCTTAAAGGATAGACTGAAGATTTAAAAAATTTTAAATAAAACGTACTTAAATATCTGTCTTTTTGCAGGTCTGTAAAACAATCAAATTCCTGTAATATTAAGCATTATATAATATGTAAACAATAGATTTCTGTGCAATATCTTAATCTCTTTATGGAAGTAGAAAGCTATGCAATTAGCTAACTAACTTACAAAGCACTTTAATTATTGCATCGCGAAACACGTATGTTTTGTCTTGAAACATGTGATTGTTATTCATTTTTAACCATAAACAATTACTTTATAATTACATATATGTAATAGAGCAAATTTGCTCTATTCCGGTATCGTTAAATTTCTAACTGGTTATTTTAAGTTCGTCGACCTTAATTATATACACATGTGTAATAGGAGGTTATTGTTCTTGACAACATCAGTTTGTTGATACATGATCTAATAAATTTATGATATTGTGATAAAGTATTTATAGAGATTGGAAAAAACATATTTAAGATTGTAAATCAAAAATAGATTAATAACAATAAAGCACATATATCTGGTAGATCCATATGGAACTACCAGTAGTTCAATATGTATGTTTTCAAGTATATAGTATTACTAACAGTAACATTAAAGTATTGTTACAGATTCATATTAATGAGAAGATTCTTTGCATTATCGGGAACAGTTTTCCTCCTAAGATGCGTCACGATGCTTATAACATCTTTGAGCGTACCTGGAGCACATTTGCAGTGCGAACCAAGAAACTATGCAAAAGATGGATCAACTGTTTTTGGTGATCTGGCATTCAAAATATCACAAGCCTATGTTATATGGAGAGGTGCTGGCATGTCAATACAGGGCGTTCGAACTTGCGGAGACTACATGTTTAGTGGACATACTGTAGCTCTTACCATGTTAAATTTTTTTATTACAGAATGTAAGTAGGCAGTATTTTTTTAAATCACGGATGTAAAAATCACAAAAACATAAGGCAGTATTATTTAATAATACGATTACAATTTGATTACATATTTTTCATTCCGCAGGCAGAAATGGGATTATTATTGCAATTACACGCTAATATTGCGTCTCCACTGAATAAATATTTGAAAATGAGAAGAGTTTTACAAGTATTTCTTATCGATCCTATGTGCTACATTTGTTTTAAACTCTGAATGAAGTTATAATGAAATTCTTTAGGTCGATTTTTCGATTGTAAAATTTGCGTCTTTTAAAAATATAGCAAGCTTGCAAACATGCATATTCGATAGATTGATTTTTGAAAGTGACTTATCAGAACTGTAAATAATTTGCAAAAACTACACTATAGCCTTCAGCTTATATCTTGGAAACCTCTACTATTAGTTGTTGGTGGGAATGTTAAAATAAGGCAGTTTTTGCTTAATATTGTAGCAACATAATGGTGCGTTCGTCGTCGGGAAAATAAATGTTTAGAGAGTAGCCTGGGATAATGTCATGATTATTATTACTGTCAATCAAATTAAAACTTGTTAGATTTTCTTCCAAGTTATTAAATAAATAGTTTTATTTAATCGAACCCCAGTTTCATTACATTGGTGTCAGGTGTGGGGTTACAGGAAAGATGACTGGAAGACAATTAAAATTGGATGAATTAAAAGTGGTCGATTTAAAACGTGAATTGGAAGAAAGAGATGAGCAAACGTCGGGAACTAAAGTAGTTCAACAGCGTCTTCGAGAAGCGCTAATTACAGCCGGCGAAAATCCGGATCTCTTCGTATTTGAAGTTCAAGGTGGAGATGTTAGTGCTATACTAAAATCTATGGAAGAACTGCAGTTAGCCATCGCAGGTAATGCTAAAGCTATAGAAGATAAGTTAGAAGAAAATTCCAAAACATTGAGAGCAGAGTTATTTGCAAAATCTAATACGTTGGAAACGAAATTCAAAACGAGTTTTAAGGAATTTACTGAGACAGTTGAAGTAAGAGTTAATAGGAATGCAAGGGCTTTAGAAGAGGCGGTTGAAAATTTGGAGGAAAAGTTGGATCAGCAAAAAAAAAAGAATAATGGAAGAGATAATGGCTCAATTTAAGTTATCAGTGACAGGACCTAGTTCAGATGAGAGCACTTCAATAGGAATATCACATGGGCTAACAACCACTGCAACGACAAGAGTAAAACCTCCAACTTTTGATGGAAAAACCTCATGGCTAACCTATGTGACGCAGTTCGAGGCCGCTGCAGAGGCGAACGCTTGGTCATCTAGCGAGAAAGCTACCGCTTTAATTGTAGCCTTAAGAGGTGATGCCAGTGATATTCTACAAACATTATCTGCTGAGGAAAGAAAAGACTACCATAAACTTATTAAGCGGTTGGAAATGAGATATGGCCATGCACATTTAGGGCAAGTATACCACGTGCAGTTAAAGAATCGATTACAGAACAAGGGAGAAAATCTTCAAGAATTTGAAGCGGATATTGCCCGGTTGGTTCGACTCGCCTATCCTACGGCACCGGAAAATTTCTCAGAATATCTAGCAGTGCAGACGTTTGTGGATGGTCTTCGAGATACCGAGACCCAGCAAGCCTTAAGACTGGCACGGCCAACGAGTTTGATTAATGCTCTGGCACATGCACTGGAATTTGAAACGGCTAAACAAGCTTCTCGAAGCCGTGGACAATTGTGTGCTGTAGACGAACAATTAAAAAACGAGGAATTTGTGGAAGAAGTTGCCCGAAGAATGGTAGATAAGGTGCAGAAACGAAGAAAAACAGTACGTTGTTGGAATTGTGGAGAAGTAGGTCATATTCAGAGTAGTTGTAAAAAAGCCAAGATGCCAGAAATAAGTCAACAGAAGCAGGAAAAACTAAAATGGGTCGATGAGCAGGAGCAATCGTCGATCCGGTGTGTGGAAGCTCCAAGAAAACCTATACAAATTGCATCTTTAAGAAATCTAGCCAACAGTCTTTACGTAGACATTACTTTTGAAGGACGAATGTATGTCTGTTTGTTAGACACTGGATCGACGAAAACGATCGTACGACCCCGACTTATTTAAGAAGACCAAGAAGTTACTGCCTACGAAGTGGAACCTTAGGACAGCAACCGGAGAGCGACCTACCGTAAGGGAAGAAATTGATGTAGATTTGATTATGGGATCATGCTTAATCAGACATCGTGTCTTGGTGGCTGATATAGAAGATCAAATTATTTTGGGAATGGACATTATGAATCCATATGGCTTCCAAGTGGACTTGAAACGAGGTGTCTTGCAAGTGGGTAATGAAGAGCTTGTTTTACATCGACAAAATGATGTAGTGGTGCATGTGATTGTGGCGGAAGACACTCGTTTGAGTGAACGAAGCGAACTTCTCTTGGAAGCTAATGTGAAAGGAGACTGTTCAGAAGGAACTATCGCTATGCTGGAACCAAAGAATGACGATAGGGAAGTGGGCCGAGGAATAGTAATTGCTAAATCACTGATTAGGTTTCAAATGACCGTGCCTGTGCGTGTAATGAACGTGAATTATCACGCTGTAACTTTAAAGAAGGGTACTGTTCTGGGCTTGTGTTGTCCAGTGTCGGCTATTGTTTATCGGGTACAATCCGAGAAGAATTCTTCCAGTTCAATTGCAAAGGAAATCCTGAAGGTAGTGGACGCAACATGTAGAGGATTAAACCGAGACGAACAGTATCAAGTTAAAGGTCTGATTAATCAGTATCAAGATGTCTTCGAAACTAATGACGGCACAAAGGGAAGAACTAGCTTAGTCACCCACAAAATTAATACTGGCGATGCTAATCCAATCCGCCAAAGGCCAAGGAGACTGCCACTGGCAAGACGGGAAGAAGCTAACCAAATAATAAAAGATATGGAGAGAGAAGGCGTGATTGAACCTTCCGCTAGTCCATCGGCGTCACCAGTGGTACTGGTAAAGAAAAAGGATGGATCCATTAGATTTTGTGTCGACTACCGTCAATTGAATAATGTAACTAAGAAAGATAGTTATCCTTTGCCACGTATAGACGACACCCTGGATACTTTAGTGGGCTCTAAGTGGTTTTCTACTCTGGACTTAAAGAGCGGTTACTGGCAGGTAGGAATGGAGCCGACCGATAAAGAGAAAACAGCATTCACTGTGGGTACTGGACTATGCCAGTTTACAGTCATGCCGTTTGGACTGTGCAATGCGCCTGCTACGTTTGAAAGGTTGATGGACACAGTGTTGAGAGGACTTTCGTGGAAGACCTGTTTGGTGTATCTCGACGATGTGATCGTGGTCGGAAGAACATTTGAAGAACACATAAAAAATTTAGAAGAGGTTTTTCTGCGGTTACGAGTTGCTAACCTAAGACTGAGTCCCAAAAAGTGTCATCTTTTCCGTAAGGAGGTTTATTATTTAGGACATGTGGTGTCTGAGAATTATGTACCTATTATCGGCGGTATGTGCCAGGATTCGCCAATATTGCAAAACCACTGACTCAGTTGACGGAAGATCGGTCATTTGTTTGGAGCGATGACTGCCAATTGTCGTTTGACCTATTGAAGGAAACCTTGATGAGCGCACCAATCTTAAGCTATCCATTACCAACTGGGGAATTTATCCTGGATACGGATGCCAGTGATGTCGGCATAGGAGGAGTGCTTTCCCAGATACAAGATGGAAATGAGAGGGTCATTGGATACTTCAGTAAGACGCTTGCAAAGCCAGAACGAAATTATTGCGTTATGAGAAGAGAACTACTGGCAATAGTTAAGTCTGTCGAACACTTCTATAAGTACTTATATGGGCGAAAATTTGTAGTTAGAACTGATCATGCGGCTTTGAAGTGGCTTCTGCAATTCAAGAACCCTGAAGGACAAATAGCTAGGTGGATAGAGAGACTAGAGGAGTACAATTTCGACATCCAGCATAGAGCAGGTATGAAACATAAGAACGCCGATGCACTTTCGAGAAGACCCTGTCCAAAAGACTGCAAACAGTGCACCCAAATAGAAAATAGGTCAGCCAACAGTTGCAGGACCACCGTGATCGATGATCAATGGCTACCAAACGAATTGCGAAAGGACCAACAAGCCGACTCTGATCTTAAAGTAATACTGCACTGGAAGAATCAAGGACAAAGACCCAGTTGGCAAGAAGTTGCTCCCTACTCGCGCAACTTAAAATCATATTGGGCACAATGGGACTCTCTAGTTGTAGATGATCACATTTTGAAGCGCGTTTTGGAGAATTCAAATGACACGGAAAGTAGGATGCAAGTGGTGGTTCCTAAGAAAAGGATATTGGAAGTGTTACGACAGCTCCACGATGGTTCCTCCGGAGGACACTTTGGTGTACATAAGACGCTGGAGAAGGTGCGCCAGCGGTTTTATTGGGTAAATTGTGCACAAGACGTAAGGGAATGGTGCCGAAAATGCACCAAATGTGCTGCTAGTAAAGGACCACAGAGACGTCATCGTGCACCTCTGCGGCAGTACAATGTGGGAAGCCCTTTTGAAAGAATTGCCATAGATGTTGCTGGACCGTTTCCAGAAACCGATGAGGGAAACAAGTACATAATAGTGGTGATGGATTATTTTACCAAATGGGTCGAAGCCTATACGTTACCCAACCAGGAGGCCGCGACGGTTGCAGATGTCATTGTCAAGCAGTTCATCAGTCGTTTTGGAGTGCCCTTAAACCACGGATTGTGCACTTCAATCGTCTAGCCCCATACTGCGGAGACAATGACAATCAAATTTCTGATATACATCGAGTACATGCTCAACATCGGGAACCAACATTTGAGGATTTTATGGCAAAATATTCTGGCACACGCAAAGCACGACACGGGGTAACTACTGAAAAGCGACGGGATCTATTTGCGGTACCATCGAGTTACGCCTTGGCTCATTGTGTTGCGCAAAATTTACGGATGTCTCGAGGAATTGCCGCAGAATTTCGCAAAAGGTATGGCAGAGTCAGAGAACTGTTGCAGCAGCAACCGAGAATTGGAGAGACTTTAAAGCTCAGTATCAATGGTCAATTTATATTCTATTTAGTTACTAAAAGTTTCCATATCAAAAACCAGCGTACCGGGTAATTTGGGAAGCTTTATTAGATTTGCGAAATCACATCCTACAACAAGACATTCTGAAACTAGCAATACCAAAGTTAGGATGTGGACTGAATCAGTTGAATTGGAGAATTGTAAGGAGTATGTTGGAGGTGTTATTCCAACATACCGGCGTGGAAATATTGGTCTGCAGTTTTCAGCCTGAGCATTCCTCACATAACAATCCTCAGAGAGCCGTCGACTGCTATTTCCATAAGACGTCCCGGTGTAGCAGGGGTCCGACTTGCAAGTACCGGCATTACTTACCTGAACCCATGAAGAATATATTTCGGGACGAAACATCTTTTGAGGAGGGGGCAATGTAGCAACATAATGGTGCGTTCGTCGTCGGGAAAATAAATGTTTAGAGAGTAGCCTGGGATAATGTCATGATTATTATTACTGTCAATCAAATTAAAACTTGTTAGATTTTCTTCCAAGTTATTAAATAAATAGTTTTATTTAATCGAACCCCAGTTTTATTACAATATTAAGAGCCAATTATACTATTGAACGCGAATAAATGATTTGAAACACGTGTTTAACAAAAAAATATATATATTCCGGTATATTACACTAACAATTTCTTGCTTATTAAGCATTCTTGACAAACATTATTGTAAGTATAAGTTACCTATTTCAATTTTCCACCGCCAACTAATAGTAAAGCAAAAGTAAGTGTACTTGAAAACTTGTTTGTAAAGCAGTTAAAACGCTGTAGGTATGTATTTTCCCAGCAAGCGATACGCGGAACCAAATAGTTGGTAAAGAAATCACTCAACTAAGAAGTAATCGCTAAAAATACTAATCACTAGAAAATCATTCGGTTGACATAGTCAGTAAAAATCACACGCTAAAGATATTAATCGATAAACGTTATCGATAACTGTATTTTAACACTTATTTTGTGGCATTTTATTGAGAAATGATTAATTCTACAGGAACTGGTTAAGAATCAATAAAACTTATTAAAGTAAATAAATAGAACTTAAAACTTCATCTTTATTACACTATAATAGTGGTAACTCAAACATACTTAAAAATAATAATAACAAAAACTCTGATTTGGCGTCTTTCTTCTATTTGTAAACAATACGCAATTCGATTATAAAATGTACATTGTACAAGGCGTCAAGGGTATTTGTTAACAAACTGTTTGTAATTTTTATACGCAATGCTTGTAAATTATTTGCACGTATTTCTTCGATGCAGTGTATGTGTGATTTTAAGTGACTCCACACAAAAAAAATATTTGGTGCTAAATCAGGAAATCTGGTAGACTAATGGATTGTACCCAGTTTTGAAATAATTCGGCGCTCAAACGTATTTCTTAGATGTTGCTGCACAATTATATTGGTATGGGCAGAACATCCGGTATTCCGAACGATTTCCTCTTGTGCAATTATCAATTAAACACAACCTAGATGGAGTTTTATTGCAAATTTAAGTGTATGACTCCAAACAAATTCTAGAAAAACAACGCTATAGTTGAGTGAAGACTGAAAAAGTTAATACGGAATTGCTATTACAAATATGGAGGATAATTAACAGATACATATGAGCTTTACTTATACTTTTGTACAACTTTATATGTACTTTTAACTAACGGTTTATTTGAACTGTGTAAATGAGTCCTGGAAAAAAACACACTTAATAAGAATGTGGCATATGTAAGAGCTACTGTAACTTTGCAATTTACAAGCTGAGCTTGGGTGCGACGATAAACATACTGTATATATTCACAGTAATACCTTTAGCCTTATATAATACAATTAATGAAACGGGTCGATAACCACAGTGGTTAGACGCCTGACTATCGTTGTGGCACGTAGGAGCCGGGCTTCAATTCTCTGGAGGAACGGTGACATTTTTTCAGATAGTTGAAATTCGGATCGACTTACCATTCCCTGTTGGGAGCAAAGTGATTAGCAGCGCGGCATTATAAAAGACAGTATGATGCTGTCACGAAGCCATTTCAACACAATTTTCACACACAAATTACACCGCGGGTGTTGCAGTGATAGCCAGACACGTCATAGAGCTTATGGACTCACTGCAACTAAGCACCCACGACACATAAAAAAACAAAGCGTGAAAGTCCAATATCTTGGTTGATAACTAGACACATAAAATTAAAAAAATTCAATTATCTCTCTTATCAACCAAGATATGGGACTTCCACGCGCTAGGTTGGCACCCCTGTATATTTACAAATGTAAATTCGTTGTAACATAGCTAATGGGTTTGCACTACTTTGCGAAGCATTGAATTATCAAGTGATAGTTGACCATAAGCATAAAACCTGCAGAACAAAGCAATAGGGAGAAGAGAGATTTTTAATGTTGTTAAATAGAAGATATGATAATAAAGATACACTTAGATCAAAATGTGTACAAATATCATTTAGTTCAAATTACGTAGATAATTCTCATTCGTCAAAAGCATAGTATTGACATGGAAAAATATGTATTAGGAAAACTGAATCATAGTCATAAAATTAAATTCATATTTACATATTTAATACTAGCAACCATATGATAACAACGTTGCTGCCTACTTATTTTTCTTAAAATGCCAGTCCTTTTACTAACACAAAATAAATAATTATATGTTCACGAAAGATGATCCCTGCGTCACTTACATATAACTCAATCAACGACATTCAAAGAATAATTTTCATATCCGAATATGTATTTGTATGACAAGGACAGCCTGGATGACAGTTTGTTTTTCGAAACTTTGCCTAGCACAGACGTACGGCTAACCAATGTTTATATCTAAACACATTTGGCATTGGTGCTCGTATATGACGTCGCTCGTATTAATGACGAAAGTCCAAATAAACTTTAGATGAACAGTTATGCAGTAAAAATTACACATGGCAAGTTTGCATCTAAATTAATTATAGTTGTAATCACGAAAGATGATCCCTGCGTCATCAATTACATTTGTTGAATCAAATCAGTACTTCGGCGTTATGTTAAATACTGTAAATATCAAAATGCATATGGCAGCTATGACATTTTTCATTTTTGGCTTAAGTGCGTGGGGATTTATTGACAGGCCCTAAATATTTAAAACAAGTTGTTGCAATTGTACCTACCGTAATGTTCTACTATGTATTGCCATTATAGTTTTAAAAAAATTAGTTCAAAAAATTGTTAAACAAATACGTATTTGTAAGGACGAAATCAATGACAGTTCCATCAAAGTCTACGGAGATGCATTGTCAAATGTATGTCAAATTTTTAAGTCAAGAAGCGGAAATATATAACTTAAGCGCAGACAACGAACTAATCTCGTCTTTGTCTTATTCAAGTGAATTGCACGAGCCGTACGTCTGTGCTAGGCAAAGTTTCGAAAAACAAACTGTCATCCATGCTGTCCTTGTCATACAAATACATATTCGGACATGAAAATTATTCTTTGAATGTCGTTGATTGAGTTATATGTAAGTGACGCAGGGATCATCTTTCGTGATTACAACTATACGTCACCTTTCGCGTCTTTATTAAGTTTAATTTTTTTTCATGGATAAATTAGTGACTTGATGTATTAAAAAACATATGTCTCAAATTTTTCAATAGGTTTTTTTAAAAATACAATTTTAAATCGGCCTATTCGGATTGCTAGACTCAATCTCTCGTGCTATGAGATAGTCGGTATAACCGATTACGAAGAAACGACGAGTTATTATGATAATAATTCATTGAAAATACTCTAGTACTAAACCAAACAATTCACAAAATATGTTGATTTCCTAATTGTTAAATTGTATCAGTGGTGTATAATTAATATAATTTTTGTTTCAGATACTCCCAGAAATTTATATTTTCTGCATACACTAACGTGGATTATGAATATGTTTGGAGTATTCTTTATTCTGGCAGCTCACGAGCATTACTCCATAGATGTCTTCATCGCTTTTTATATAACCAGTCGTCTCTTCCTTTATTACCATACATTGTCAAACAACCAAGCGCTAATGCAACGTGATTCTGTACGAACTAGAGTGTGGTTTCCGTTGTTTTCGTACTTCGAATCGAGCGTTGATGGTATTGTTCCAAATGAATATGACACACCTACTGAAATAATATGTAATATTCTCTCGTTTTTAAAAATGAAATTTAGTGCTATTACGAATTATGGAGTGTTAATAAGTAGTACCAATAGTCGTGCTAATATGAACGGTACCATACCGTCTACTACAAACGCTGCAACACAAATAAATAAGAATAAATAAAAGGACGGTAACAATATTACATATTTAAAGTTTTCCATATAGTTATTAAGGAAAATGAATAGTGGACCAAAGACTTCCACATTACTTCCACCAAATAGTAATGCAAAATTTATGGAAAAAAAAATAGAAAAAATACGGTGCATATTTATTTTTGTAGATATATTAAAATATCTACTCACTAATTTTTAAGTAGGAAAGAATTGTTAGTAAATTGTAGAAATTTTTATGATTTTTCATATTCACATTATTTTATTTTAGAAGTATGAAAAATAAAAGATATTTCTTCCAAAAGACTGGAATATTAAGTTGTACATTTTAAGTAAATCTACCATTTGTGTTTAAGACGACTATTATTGTTTATTTATATTTGTTATACATTTAATTTATTTTAAATATTTTATACTTATTTATTAATTTTTTTATCAAATGTTTATTTGTTAGTAGTCGTTTTTGTTGGCAACAATATACCCTTTAATACTTTATATCGCTTGAATTTATATTGATATTAGTGGTTTGTTTTTATAGTATATAATTCAGTATTTATGTTATTATTGACTAGCGTTTTTAAGTGAAATATTAATAGCAGAAACAAGTCACAGCGAAATCAAAACGTATTCAATAATAACATTCCATAGTCCTTTGTAATTTAATTGATTCTTTTTTAATATACAGGGTTATTCACGGAACTGGTTCGTTAGAACCTTTCGATGTTCCTGAAATCCTACAATTCAAAAAACTTGTAATTACGGATTGTGTCATCTCGTCGTTTTAACATAATGTTGCATTTGGCCGTATTTTTGAAAAAAAAATGAATAACTCAAAAACAGCTGACTTTAGGTATAAGGTACTTTAATAAGTTTTGATGCAGAATTGCATACGCAATTTAAAAAATTGATAAAAAATATACTAGGGGAGAATAAGGCAAAATGATTCACTCCGTATTATATAAAAAATTAAGCTTCAGGTTTTTCATATGCTTTATTTCTTTGACAACAAAACTAGATAGTTCAAACGAGAAGAAAACTATATTTGCGCAACAAAAGTTTTATAAAAGAGAAATACACAGTATGTCGTTTTGCCTAACAGTGCGGGCAAAATGATACACTCATCTTTATATAGGTAATTTTTTTAAATAATATTAATTAATTATTTTTTTTAGTCAACGTTAGTCTTGGCACAAGAGAACTGCTTGATACTTTTAGATACTCCGGCACACTCAGCATGTGCCCATTGATGACATTGCTGGCACTGAATCCATTGCTCTTGCTGTCTGGATTGGCTGAACAATTCGTTGCAATACAAACAACCAACAGCAGAATCACTATCGTCATTATCAATTGTTGGTTCATTATCAGGAAAATCTACATGAATGCGTCGCTTAGCGGTTGTCCTTTTGCGTTTTCTTTGTTGGTTCTCTTTTTTTGCAGCTTCCTTTGCTTTTAATTCATTTAAAAACTGACTCTCAGTGAGAACACTTTGATATCTGTTTTTCTTCCTGCGACGTAGTAATGATGAAGATGATGTACTAGCTACGGGAATCGGAGCCCATTCGTTTAGTAATGCAGACACATCACTTTCCTGATTTCTCTTACCATTTATTGAGGTAGTGAGTAGTTGTTCCTCACTTGTTGACTGCTGGTCGTTTATTGTATCATCTTCACGAATATCGGTAGCAGCGCTGGGTAGATACAAATGGTCAGGGAATATATTGGGATTTAATGGAGAGATACCGGTCGCTTTAAATCCGCTAAGGGCTATTCCGACGGTGGCAGTTTTATTGTAGGCTCTTGTAAATAATGAAGCTATTTGGTATATTGACACAGTTCTCCCTGGATGTGTCTTCAACCATGCCGTGACTTCTTGGTCATAATAAGTTGTTAGAGGTCCAAAAAATGCGACATCTAGGGGCTGGAGTCGATGTGTGCAATGTGCTGGGAGACAGAAGAGTATGACGTGATTTTTCTTTGCAAACTCAAGAGCCTCCAGAGTTTTGTGGGTAGCATGGCCATCTAAAATTAATAACGCTTTATTTTCAGCTGTAGGTCTTGCAAACTTCACAAAGTGTTTAATCCATTTAAAGAAGAGGTCCCCGGTCATATAGGCTGATTCATTATACAATGGGAGAGTACCTATTGGAGCACCATCATACAAAGCTTGATTTAATTTCTTTCTCGGAAAAATCAACACTGGTGGAATAAATGATCCAGAACTGCTCATACACACCACACCTGTCGTATGAATACTCCTTTCGGCAGAAGTGATTGCGCCAACTTGCTTTTTGCCTTTCTTGGCAATTACCTTCTGCGTTTTTTGTACGGTTGTTATTTTAGTCTCATCCATATTATAAATCATTGTTGCTTGTATATTATAAATTTGAATTGTTTCCTCCAATTTTGCGAAGTACTTCTGAACCTGAGGTCTATTAAAGCTTTGAGCTCTTGCAGCCGAGGTAGCCTCCGGGACTCTTAAGGATATGTTCGGATGTCTATGAAATGAAACTATTAACCCATTGCCTACTAGCCAATTTTTTAGTTTTATTAAATTGGTCGTCGCATCCGCTGCGCTCGGCAGGTTTATATGCGAGCTGTCTTAAGTCATAGGTAGTTAGTCCAAACAATCGTGATTCAAGGTCTAATATATGTGTGACTAATCTTTGTTCCAGGTCACCACTAAGAGATGTTTTGAAACGACCCAGAGATTTTATTGCACCACGAGCGTGGGTATTCTTTTCCTGGGCGCGTCTCCTCAATGTCACCTGAGGAACATTGAACATAACAGATGCCTTTTTCCATCCCATCCTGTTATCTTTTACCGCTTCTATCGCCTTCAGCATGTCTTCACTCGACCAGGATTGTCGATTCGACTTTCTTTTATAATTAGAAACCATCTAAACGATAAAGAATATTATAACATTAATGTAAGGCAAAACAACACACTTCGTATATACGTAAGGCAAAATGACACACTCCATATGTCATTTTGCCCACATACGCTGTGGATACGGTTATCTCAATTTGTAGGGTAGAATGTTTATGCAGGCAATTGTATTTAATGAGAATTAAAAGGTAAACAATAGCAGGTTGCGCAGATACCAATAAAACATATGCTGACACAATTATAATAACATAATTACGGTAACAATATTGTACTTACATTTCTCTTAAAATATGTATTTTTAAAAGCTGGCTATAATTACTACATAAATCACTTCCAATGTGTCTATTGTGACAAAGGACATGAAGAACAGTACAATCGCACTGTTCGCATGCGCATAAAATACCTTCCTCGCAAAAGCGCCGAAAAAACAATTGGTATGTCGTTTTGCCTTATATGTCATTTTGCCTTACTCTCCCCTATGCTATTTAAATTAAGAAAGTTGACGTGAACTTCCGGTAAATCGGAAGTGATACTAAAATGTAAATAATTTCGCCTATGAGACCGGATAACACTATTATTAACTACAAGTTTTCAGAATTGTAGGACTTTAGGAACATTGAAAAGTTCTAACGAACCAGTTCCGTGAATAACCCTGTAGATATATACATTTTTGTTACAGTTGGGATTATACCGCTCAATTGCATTTGTTTGATATATAATAATGCTCCTTATATTAGAAGGAAACGCGAAAATTGTATCAATTAAAAGGATTGTAGGTATAGCATGTGTAAACTACTGTACTGGATTGAGTATAGTAGTACTGTAGATCTGCAGTGTATTCGTTCAAGCAAATTGTAAATGATTGGAAGCTAAAATACTGAATTTACCTTCTAACTTATATAGCGGTTGATTTCAGACATAGGATAAATAACTGCGGAAGGGGCAAGTGGTACGAAAATTCGCTAAGCAGTGGGGACACATATGAGTCTATTACAGTGTTGTAGACTAGACGAGACTAGACTGTGATAGAGAGTCCTATACGCGTCCCCACTTCTTAACGACTTTTCGTACCCCTTGCCCCTTCTGGCCGTTATTTATCCTATGTCTGAAATCAATCGGTATGCGTAACATGCAAGTAAAATACATTTGAGACAGTGGAAGTGTGCGGCTTCTAAAACGTACTTTGTGAATATATAATCCACACTAACAGTACTTAAAGTGGGTAGTAGATGAACATATTTTTAAGTATCGCATCGTTGTCATGTAGACCAATTGCAAATTAATGTAATAATGTTGTGAAACATGTATTAAGTTGCATAGCCGCAGAGGATCTCGAACATTTTTGCTTTCATGTTACATAGTATTCAATGTAATTACAAGGAGCATTAGGAGACGTCAGAGAGGCGCATGCAGGTGTAGCGCGATATTTTTGTATATCTCCATTGCTATACGTAATATAGTAAAAGACTTGGAGGAAAAAGTTTCTTATATTTATGAGCCCTGTAATATAGAATTGTCTTCCATTTCGCAATCGAACTGACTTGAAAATTTAAATTTTAAAATATTTTTGATTTGTCGATATTTCATTTCAACGTAGCTAAATGTTATTTGGAATGTTTATAGTTAACTACCTACGGCAAAACGCCACCAGAAGTTAATTTAACAATACGTTAATTTCATTGACCTAATTTTAATGCAGAAAAAATAGTTATTACGATTATCCATTTGAAAAAACATAACTATCATTTAATTTATAGTGCATATTTGGGAATTTAAGATTTAGATGAGATTAAAGGACTTATTTTTTAACTCATTTTCGTATCTCATTTATTGAAATTGTATGATAAAAAATTATCAGGATCACATCTTTTGTCTTTGCGTGCATTCTTTGTAGTATTGGTGACTTCCGGATGGATTATGTAGTTACGCATGTTGAACGTTTCAAGTAGATAAAAAATGTTCCACAAATTATAGTTCAACCAAAATTCATTTAACGGGAGAAAATATTTTAGAACTCATTCAGTATTAATAACGTCTTCCGTTTAATAGATTTTTCTACGGTAATATACGTGATTAGCTTAAAGTAAATTCCATTACTGCACAATGTTAATGTGTTAGATTTTTACAAAGTAAATGATATATATATATATATATATTCTTTTTTACCAAATAGAATTCAGGATAAAGCTGAATCAATGTTGTGAAATGAAAATGAGATTTATGTTACATACATCTTAAGTTTGGACCGTATTTATTTATCACAAGTATACTATTAAATACGTAATGTCTGCATAGTTATATTTTAGAGAAGGTAAAATTTCACAATATTCAAACAAATCAAGAAATTGTAAATGTAATTTTTATCTAATTGATTAATTTACGGTAATTACAACAGTCTACACTATGATATCGAAGGCTTCCACGGTTCTAGTCTATTATGAGCCAAAAGTAAAAAAAACAAATATGTATGTATATACAACGATTTACTCAAACTCGACGTTTCCCCACTACATAATATTAATGGCGAAACGTCAAATTCGAGTAAGCTGTAGGTATAGATACTTTTTATTTTTAATTTTGTTTTATTTTTGTATTGTATATATTTACTATGACGCGGTCAAAACTCCGCCCTCAACAACGCCCTCATAAAAATATACACTCTGTTTTGATCTGACATTGTTAGGGTACATTTTAAGTTACTGCTTTACAAAGTAAGCATGTAACTATTGTAATGGAAAATAATGCTGCCAGATATGTCGATAAATGTTAAATAACTATACAGGGTGTAAGTGGTTTGAGCGCCATAATTATAATGTAGTGTAGACTGAATGAAACTGAACAGAATACCTTGATAAATTTTTAGCCTCTCACTTACGGTTTCCAAGATAAGTAAATACTTAGTTTCTAGAAGTTGGCAATCCTGGGCTTAAAAAAGTTAAATGTCCGTAGACGGAGGCCTTGCCGCGATTACAATAATTAACAGCATATAGTGATATTACCGTGTAGTATAGCGCTCCATCGCGCTAACACCAACACTTTACACAGTACTAATGTTTCAAAGTATTTTGTCAAATAATTCACTAAAATATCGTTTGATGTAACCTAGAGCATTTGTATTCATTCATTCAGGAATCATACGACTTAATTGTACGAGGCAGTTTATTCTTTAAAAGTGCAACGTCTGCAATTTTCTTATCCACGCAGCAGCCTTCAGCTGCTGTGAAACACATCTGTTTGTATAAAGTTGTGGTAGGTCATGTTTCAGCGTTCCGAAAGCTATAGATATTTTACATGTACTTCGATTTCTATTTTTTTAATCTTACCTTAGATTATAGAACAAACCTATAACAATTTTTCTTTGTATTTATGTGACGAGTCCATTGTAAAATTCACACTTTAAAATACTTATAACTGCCTAAGATAGCGCGATTTAAAAGTTGGAACTTTGCTTTTATTTTTCTGGAAAACTATTTATTTTAACGCCTACTTCATAATAAACTTTTTTAATCCTATTTACTTGCTCTATATGTTGGGAAAATGATGGCAGTCTAACTCCTTACACCCTGTATACAACTATATACCTAGCGGTAAGAATAACGACAACATTCGACCCAAAATGTGATATTTATTGTAATATACAGTAGAAACACATTTGCTAATGGGTTGTGTGTACGTTTTTATGAAAAAATATAATAATATAGTGTAATAATTCTCATAATCAAACCACATAAATTATCAGCATTTTGATAGGATACTTATTTAAAGAAAACGAAAAAAAAAACGCTTAAAAGAGAAATACAAGAAGATAGATCATTGTTTTGATTAACATTTTTGATTTAGTATATGCAAAAATGATTGAAAGAGAACCAACAAAGATATGAAACCACTAAAAGAGGACTTAAAATTCTTAGAAAAGAAGGCCCTAATTTTTATACACTCCAAAGATCTATACACTACTAAAATTGAATATAAAAAAATCATTGATAATCACCTAAAATCAAGATAAGTTGTCCCAAAAGCATTCCGGGAATTACCAAAAAAAGGATATGAAACGACCATGAAAGAACTAAAATCCTTTTAAAAATCAGTGATCTTTGTGCACTCCAAAAGTACCCATATATAGGTACATACAGTTGTAATCACGAAATATGATTCCTGCGTCATCAATTAGATTTGTATGAATCAAATCAGTACTTCGGCGTCATGTTAAATACTGTAAATATCAAAATGAATATGGCAGCTATGACATTTTTCATTTTTGGGTTAAGTGCGTTGGGATTTATTGACAGACCGTACAGATTTTAAACAAGTTGCAATTGTACCTACCGTAATGTTCTAGTATGTATTGCCATTATAGTTAAAAAAATCCACTTCAAAAAATTGTTAAACGAATACGTATTTGTAAGGACGAAATCAATGACAGTTCCATCAAATGTCTACGGAGATACATTGTCAAATGTATGTCAAATTTTTAAGTGAAGAAGCGGAAATATATAGCTTAAGCGCAGACAACGACCTAATCTCGTCTTTGTCTTATTTATAATTGCAATTAATCAATTACGTCTGTGCTAGGCAAAAATTTCAAATACAAACTGTCATCCAGGCTGTCCTTGTCATACAAATAGATATTTGGATAAGAAAATTATTCTTTGAATGATTGAGTTCTATGTAAGTGACGGCGGGATCATCTTTCGTGATTACAACTATAGGTATAAACTATCAAAAATTCCTAAAAACCATTCCAAGTATAATTAAATTAATCAATTATAATTCTAGATACCCAAAAATCATTACAAAATCTTGTTTTTAAACACCCTAAAACAGGTTTTATTTCTAGACTAGAGCAATTGACGTATGCTAAAACAGGAAAACCAACTTCAAGTCAAGGAGGGATGGTACTTTCACCATATAATACTTAAAAATAATAGATTGGTTTTCTATATATCATATTGTTCAATGTTATAGTAATCGTTGAATGGATTGAAGAGTCTGAAAACCGAGAAATGTTTTAAAAATACTTGACTCACTCAGTTGCTGTCAATCTTTGTGAGTTATCAATCTCTGTGGCCACTTGAGATGTCATTCACTGCATTCTGTAATAAAAATAGCAGGGATAGAAATCGAATCCAAAACCTTTCAATTACTTATCAGGCAACTGAGCAATTAAATCGTTGCCAGTTATAATTTCTAATCGTCTATAATGATACCTAAAATTGTGCAATATTACAAAAGGTGTTGTGTATGTAACGAATACCGTTTCTTATTGAACATAATTTAATGATTAAAATCTGTAAGTGAATTTTCAGTAACAACAATTATTGTTACTGTAAACATTGCAGAAATACCCGAGTGAGCATTCCCATTCTCCATTTCTACTAAACGGTAAGTTGGTCGGTTTTCCTGCATTCCTATAGTTTATAATAAACATTGCTCAAGCGAACCTAAACTTTGTAGTTTTATTATGTTTTTCGTATTAACATAAAGCTTACTGAAATTTTTTTAAAATTATACTACTAACCCTTCATTCATAATTTTTGCTAAATGTGTAATTCTATCTACTAGCTTCCATATATTTCCATTATATGGTTCTCAAGTTATTGTTATATTTATGATTTTTTGATGAAGTTTTCACTGGCACAAAACACGTTGGACAAAGCTGGGGTCTCGAGAAGTCCATTTATAAACACATATTTGACGGACTTGAATTTCTATTACATTTATAATACGGGTTATTTAAATGTAAGTATACCCGAACACCTAAGTATTTTTGAAGATTTTTCAAACAAAACTGTTGGATTTAGGTAAGTGGACATTAAAAGATATGTCTAATCTAGATGTTGCTGGTGTAACAATTCGAAAACATTTATACTTGATTTTAGTCCATATTTTGTCAACAAAATGTACTTTCGTTTTACATGCGGTTCTGAAGTTTCGCTTCACTTCCGTTACCAACTGCGTTCTTTTAAAAAAATCAAGTGATGTGGAAATGCACTTTTACGATGCACTTTACTGAAGTGCTTCAGATGAATGTGAAGCAGATTGATAGCGCGTCACTTTTTGTGATACACTTCACCTAACCTATAAGAAGCGTTCGTTTTTGTGTTTCACTTGGTCCTTGCATTTCCGTAATACTTCAGTTGACGCCACAACTG
The DNA here is from genome assembly GCA_023690525.1 of Holotrichia oblita. NCBI lineage: Eukaryota > Metazoa > Arthropoda > Insecta > Coleoptera > Scarabaeidae > Holotrichia > Holotrichia oblita. The sequence goes on along the minus strand of CM043017.1, from coordinate 80,723,972 downwards.
AAGCGAAGCGCATGTAAAACGAAAGCTATAAAACCTGCAAAACATAAGCTTCTATGTACATCAACATCGGTTGAAGTACTTCAAAATGGTTTCTCCGAGCATACGCATTTCGTAAAAACCACAAAAGAGTAAATATCTCAGGAGTGGTACAAAATACAGGGTTTGCGTTACACACGACAACTACAACTTTTACTCATGAAATAAAATCGCACTTTTAAACTCATATCGTAAATAACTATTATTTGACACATTTTTTATTTTGCCTTGTCAGTTTTGACACAATTCAGATAAACTTGTCAAAACTGAAAAATCGTGATTTTAGCTTATGTAGCTGTAAACCCCCATGTTTCATTTCGATGTTTGGCCGAAGAAATTGGGGCTAGTAAAGTTACAAAGTTGCTTTAATTGTATTTTGTGGAGTGACCAAAGTTGCTTTAACAATAATGGTGTGAACAAACATAATGCGCACTATTGGTCCAACCAAAATCCGCGGTGGATGGAGGAAGTAGACAAACGGTGTGGGGAACCAATGTATGGTGTGGAATGCTTAATGGGCATTTAATTTGGACCCCACTTTTACGAAGGATTCCTGACAGGACAACGTTATTTACATTTTTTACAAAATGTGGTCCCAGATTTAATGGAAGATATTCCTCTTAATGAAAGACGAGACATAATTTGGCAACAAATTGTAACGAATTATTTAAATGTGCTGTTGGCCTGCTCGTTCCCCGGATTTGTCGCCCGTTGATTTTTTTATATGGGGTTATAGGGAATTTGTATATCAAGTTCGGTCGGCAGATTTTCATGATCTGAAAAATCGAATTTGCATGGGATGCACGGTCAACGCAGGAAATGATACTTTCATCTTGCAATAGGTACAGGATTAAGACGTCGTTAGGAAGTTTGGGTCCACGCTGATGGATCCCAATTTGAGCATTTATTAAATTATATTATCGTAGGTATTCCTTTAGTTAATAAAAATTGCTTTTGACAAGTTTATCTGAATTGTTTCAAAACTGACAAGGCAAAATAAAAAATGTGTCAAATAAAAGTTATTTACTAAATTTACTTAAATTATATATATTTGATAAATAAAAAGCAACATTAAAAAATACACATATCCATTAAAAAAAAAAAAAAAACAAAGCTGACCTTGAATTCTTCTTCAAGGTCACGAGCAAATAAAATCCTCTGTCACTTTCAACATATCATGATTATAACCTTTTAACCATAACAACTTTTAATCATTGTAACTTTTATTTAAAAAGTTTTTTGATAACTATACAGGAAAAGTAGATAATGCCTGTAACCAACGCTGTAACACAAAAGCTGAGACACCTCTAGAAATAATACAGTCTTTACGTATATAGGTAGTTACAGTCATTAGTAAAAAGATCTTGAACTTGTAATTTACCAACATATATTCCTCACCATGTGTTTGCGTTCTCTTGCCCCATGGTATGGCGCAAAAATACGCAGGATATGAGGTACATATACTCTGCATAAAGCAGTGGCGTAGCCAGAATTTTGGTTTGGGGAGGGCCCAAAAGGGTTGAAGAACTAAAAAAGAACGAAAGTTTTGAAAAAGTATATTTACCATTTTTAAATCATCCAAATTCTGACAGTTGTCACAGTTGATAATAAATAGTTAATAATTAACTACTCACTTTTTTGACAGTTGACACTAAAGAATAAAGATTTAGCGCGAAAAACCAACTACCAACTAGAAATCATGTAAATCAGTATAAATTCTTAGGGGTATTGTGTGGTAAACACACGTTATTGAACAAACTTTGTAATGTAAAATGTGTATCCGCCACAATGAAAGGTACTAAAATTTGCCTATAACATATAATGTTTTGAGATGTATATTTGTACAGTAAATAATAAAATTAATCAAATTAAGCGCAACCTGAACAATTTGAAATCGCCCAATTTTTGACTTGCAATTTCTTCAAAAAAGTTGTCGCAATTTTGTTTCAGAAGTCGCCCAAATTGCGATAAATCGCCCCATCTGACAACTTTGTCCGAGTGTGCACTGTGCAGTGTTGCAATAGATACTTATTTTCCTCAGATCTATTTAGATTTATCGTTTCTACCGAAAAAAGCTTATTTTAATATTTTTCAATAAAATTCGAATTATGGATACAGTAGAATTTCGGAGGGGGCCTGGGCCCCTGCCCCTGGCTACGCCACTGGCTTAGGTATCCAGGAAAAATACATTACACCAAGTTAATAACATTAATTGAACTCAGATAGAGGTTTTATCCCTTGATAAACATCAAACACAACCCCGCAACTTTAAAATGAATACTGTTTAAGATATGAGACGTCAAAAACTTCCCATAATTACAGCACAAAAAATATATTTCCCTCATTTTTTAGAAACACGTGGTTCTTTGCTCATACCGTTTCATACACGCATTTAATATACAACTGGCAATGTAATATGTCAGCAATACCATTAAAAAAGATTCTGGCGGTAAATTAGACCGCATGCGTACTTTTGCCCCCATCTACCCTATATTCTATATTATTTTTTGTACTCGCTTATCAAAACCTGTCATTTCACGATTCGATTTGCGTGCGTAAAAAGTCACTTTAAGCACGAGTGCGTAAAAGTAAAGTTGGTACTTACTGGAACTTGATTAATTTAGTGACATTTTAAAATCATAAATTCCTAACCTTAATACTATGCTACCCAGTTCGTTGTTTTTCTATGAAAATAAAAGGAAATGAAATAGAAATTGATATATTTGGAAGGTATGTAATTCTATGTCAGAACAGCAACAAATATATAAATTACCATTTTGAAATTGATAATTTTAAATTAAATGTCATTTCAAATAATCAATACTGCCAACTCAAATTTTTTTAATTAATATCAAGAGATTAGTAGTGTGTCATACACGATTACGTATTTAACAATATATATTATTATTATAGTTCTCGTACAAAAAATATTGTACAAACTTCGTGCGTGAAACATTTCGCGAATTCGTGTCGCCTTACGGCTCGCGCTTTAAACTGGTCACTCATTCGCGAAATATGATTTCACGCAAAGCCATGAAAAGTAACTTTTTCTCCACATAAAATATGCTATTTTTTCTTCAAACGTCGGCAAATTTATGCAAACATTTCTATTTTTATTGAAGATAAGCGGGTTTGGTAGGATGTTTGGACGTATAGATCGATGATTAGGTACGAGCTGTTTCTATAGTAACTCATCATAAAACTGTCAAGTGGACACCATAGAGAAGAATATAGAGGGTGTTTCTCTCGTGGAGGCGGTAGGACATTTGGTATGGTGACGACTTGGTGTAAAGCCGACGAACTAGCATAAGAAATGGCGCGTAGCTTGAATTTTATATATAACATAATTTTCATATACTCATGTAATAAATTTATGGAAACTTCAATTTGTTTCAAAATATACCGAGAATATATTTTGAAACAAACAAATTGCCATAAATTTATTACATGATACATTATTATACAGGAGAGTTGTAAATAATAGTCTGTAAGCTAAATACGCAATACTTAAACTCCCGCATCTAACAAATATACGAACATATTTTCAACGCAACTGGCGCAACTAACTGGCGGCTGTGCGGCACCTGCACATTATTTTAAAGTCTTCGCGCGGTTGCTATGGTTACTACGACTTACAGCGCACGGATGTAACGACGAGAAATTATTCGAATGTTTACCCCTTCCACCGAGAGAAACATACCCATGGTGAACACTGTCAACATTGAAATTATGGCTGTGTCCGAATTCGCATTTTTCTTGCATCTAGTATATACTACAACCTAGTCAACAAGCCCCACCACTAGTAAGCCACGCCTCTCTGAACGCATATGAACTCAGATGTATACTAAAATGTGAACCAGAAGTAAGTAAACGAAAATGTAAGCTTCAATGTGTACTTGCAGTTCTACCAACTTCGCAATAATAAGTTTTTCACTGTTTTGACGCGTTTTTAGTTTATAAATAAGCTATATTTACATTCATTTGAAGCAGCGGTTCTGGGAATTACTGGTTTTTTGTCTCAAGATGTTGAAATTTATTTTATTTATTTACTCTCAGAATTGTTATTGCTTAAACAGACCTCTATCGGCTTCACACAGAAGCTACCGTCAAGTAAACGCGAATACATCCTATACTTGGTGGGGCAAGTTTACGTGACGTCATAAGTATACTTCGCATACATACTAGCGTTGACTGGCAATTCGGACACAGCCTGTGTTTGTATTGGTTTGTACCATCTTTGGCAATTTAAATGCGATTTTTTATCGGGGAATGTTGATTTTGTAAATTAAGGCTTTGCTTTAAAGTGAATTTAATAACTCTAAAGAAGTTCATCAAAGCAGTACTCTCGTTTAGAGAAATTAAATTTGCTTCAAAGTATAGCCTTTAATTAGTAAATGGAAATTCCTTGCTGAAAAATTCGCATTTAATTTGCCAAAGATTGTACAAGCCAATACAAACACATAGGCCAAGAAGAAAAAATTGGAAATCGGTGAAGAAATGTAGGCTGTAGTCGGTTTTGAACATTTTTTTAAAGTTTCGAACGAATGTGCGGCGCCGCACTCCACCCCTCCCTCGCTCAACTCAAGTTTCCGATCGCTACCAGTCGATCAGTAAAACAGGGGTAGAACTACGCCGAATCGAGAACGGATCGCCTCGACATTTTTACCACACCCCACTGTTCTCCTTTCCTTAAAGCACTTATTCACTTTAAAAGAAGGGGAGGAGCGGAGTGTGTGGAAAGTATCGAGGCGGCTTGCTATCGATTCGGCATGCATTTGAATATGGATCACGTTTGAATTTAATAGTAGTAGTAGTATGACGAGGTTTGTTATATGAAGTCTGTTTTTTGATAGCTACACTAAGGCCCGGTTTTTCAATCCCTGGTTAACAAATTTTAGCTGACAAGTAAACCCAAACTGCTGGCTAAAGTGTTTATCGATCTCACAGTTTAAACCAACTGCAGGTCAAAGTACCTACATATACTCTAAGCTAGCAATTTAACTTGAAGTTAAGCTTAACTACCGGCCAATTAACAGAAACAATTAACCGCCGATTGAAAAACCGAGTCTAAGTACATTAATGTAGCTAAGTACAACATTTTCGTCATCATCATATATACAGGATAACAACGTGAACTATTACGAAAGCCTATTGATAGAAGGTAGTAGGAGGTAAAATCATAGGGTAAAATAAAATGTATCCGTTTTAGTATTGTCAACTGTTTGTATGACAGGAATGTCCGCTGGTTATGTCAAATACTATGGTAAATTATAAAACCACTTTATAATAAAGAACCTATGTACTTTGTAATTATTCTTTAAATTTAAAGATAATCATGAGAAAAAGCCATTTCTTTTATTCCCAGACGAAAAAATATATTTTTTCACCCAGAAATCGGGGAAGAAGCACGATTACAGCGCTCTTCCAAAACGCGGCGTTTACGTGAACTACAATGTGTGACGTATGAAGCCTTGTTTATGTTATTGAAATCAATGGCTTGACTACTTGTGCCTTGTATTCGGACGATTTCTTTTTACTTAAAAAAAAAGGTTCACTGCCATTAGGAGAGATGTACCTTTGGCAGAGAAGACTACAGGATATTGTTGTTCTGATCATTTTGATGCAACTACAAGTACCTAACCTATACAAGTAGTATGGTATTAAAATTAGTGATATTCTACAAGTACATACGTTACAATTATATGTATTTTCATGCATGTACACAAAGTACCAATTCTATGTATTAATGGTTAAAAGAGGATCTTACATTTGGATTATCATATTAGTAATGTCATAACCCTATAATCTGACTTACAGGTTTTCTACGTCAGCTTATGTTTGGGTCACCTGACTTCATCGGGCATCTTTCTACTCAAAAAATCTCGAAAACCACAAGTCTTTGAAAAAAATAATTTCTGTTTCATTTACCGGCGATCTCAATACTTTATAAAATGTTTAATTCCTGTTAACTTTTGAGAAATCTAGGTTGTCTATTTGCACTTTTTTATTGTGTATCCCATTTGGATAGTCGGATGGTTCGGTAAAGTATTTGACATAACCACTGACATTCCTGCCATATAAGAAGTTGACAATAGTAAAATGGATACATTTAATTTTAACTCCCACCACCCTCTCCTATCAATAGGCTTTCATAGTTCGAGTTGTTAGCCTGTATATGATGCATACAGTCAAATTGTTTGGAATTAATATAATTGATGCGCTAGATTCCTATGCTAGATGCTAGTAACGAATGCTTCAGGTGTCCTTTTTAAAGTATCAAAAAAGTTACAGAGAGTTACAAAGTTGCAGAGATTTGTTTTGTACATCACATTACACTTAAATGATAAAGGAATTTGATGTTCCAATTCTTTATCTCATTTTAGATCTGTTCAACAATGTTTACATATATAAAACTTAAAAAAGCATATTTGCATTTCACGTTTGGCAAATTGAAATATGTACTTAGATATTCATTAATTTTACTATACTGCTACAGCAAATGATCCACATCTGCACAGAAACACCATTAACTTCTTTAAGTGGATATGAAATTAATGATGTAAATGGAAATAAGTTGTACTGCTCATTTAAAATAAGTACAGGATAATGTCTGTAAAATATTACCATGAGAAATAAAATGATAATAATAGGAAATTTCATTATAAATTGGAAGAACAATCGTGTCAATAAATGATTTGTTTGACGATCACTTTTCATCCATGATATTTCTTCATCAATGGCATTAATCTTTCTTTGAATTTTTGCATGTTGGGCAAAGTTATCGACCATACTAATTTGAGCTTGTTGGTTTCTTAACTTTACCTTTTCTTCCAATAATTTTTTCTCTTGTATAGATGCTTGGTATAACCATTTTAATATCTAAAAAAAATACTTATACTATATATCACGCAAATTATAAATAATATTTACGGGTTTGGTAAAGTAAGATATTTTAGTGTTAATGATACATAATACAAAAATCGTCACAAAAAGAAAAACATTAACATACATTTTAATTTTATAGATTTGAAACGTCAAATGCGAAGGAGGTTATGAACACATTCAACGCATGGATGTATTAATATATGGATAGCGTCTAATATACTAAACAAGTGCAGCGCATTGACTCCAACATTAGAGTGAGAGGTTGCACAAGTGAGATAGAGCTAGAATAGGCAAAGGATTCATATACGCCCATAAGATTTACATTGTTATTTTGGTTTCGTTTAGGTATTTATCCGTTTATCTCGTTTAATATTGATCGGATACCGACTGAAATATATGAAATGCGTAGAGGAATAAATAGAGAATAATTTGTACTTTGGTTTTTATTATAGATACCTAAGTAAATACTATTAAATATATTAAGAACGCCCATCAATGCGTTTCCCCATATAGGTATGAAATATATGTTAAATCTTCCGCACAAATAATATATAATACTTACCTTTTAGCGTTATATGGGTAAGGTGGTGCATAAAAAATATTCGTAAGCAAGATTTTCCCAATATATTAAATGAAATTGATTTTTAAAGTGATGGGATATTCATAATCTTTGTGCCAAAAATCACAAAACCGTTTTCAATATCTTTGTCTCAGGTATTGGCGCGTGAAATATACAATTACCATAAACTAAAGGAATACATAAAATTCGTATAATGAGCATGAAATAAACTAAATTAAAAATGAATTCTTATTAACAAAGAACAAAAATGTATTGCTCAAATTTAAACAAACATTAAAATATTAATTTATTAAAACTTAAACTAATACAAAATTATGTATTGGTGTTTAAATATTGCCATCTTTGTATGCATCTGCCTAATTCTTACGCCTCCTGCATTAATAGTGTTATTGTAGTGATGCAATCTCAAAATGAAATAATTGTGTAAAATTAGTTTAATTAATTGGTAATGGTGCGAATTTAATGATTGTTGTTCATAAAAGTGATTATGCAAGTTTTTAAAATAATCATTTAAATTTAAAGTTTGTAAAACAAGTATTTGAATTATATGGCTACAGGAGTAATTTGGGTGCTGTTTAAATATTAATTCAGCAACCTTGCATAATGAGACAACATCTCTAGTTCCTTATTTTAATCGGGTCCCCCAAAAGCCCGAACATAATCGACTCTATATATAATTGTGATTTTTCCAATTTATATTTTGGCCCGTACCCTATAAACTTCTAATGAACGGTCTGCTAAGATACCCCTGTATACTAATAACAACTAGATTTTATTCAATGTCTAGTTTGCAACAAAAAAAAACTGTCAATGTCTTATAGCCTATGTACTAACGGTGCGCATTGATACAATTTTTTATTATATTATTTAATAGTATTTACGTAGGTATTTATAATAAAAACCAAACTACAAGTTATTGTCTATTTATTTAGCTAGACATTTCATATATTTAAGTCGGTATCTGATGAATATTAAACGAGATAAACAGATTGATAATACGCGAACAAAACCAAAATTTTTACAAACTTTAAATACTTTAAATTTAAATGATTATTTTAAAAACTTGCATAATCACTTTTATGAACAACAATCATTAAATTCGCACCATTACCAATTAATTAAACAAATTTTTCACAATTATTTCATTTTGAGATTGCATCACTACAATAACACTTCTTAATGCAGGAGGCGTACGAATTAGGCAGATGAATACAAAGATGGTAATAGTTAAACACCAATAATTTTGTATATTAGTTTAAATTTCAATAAATTATAATATTTTAAATGTTTGTTTAAATTTGAGCAATACTTTTTTTTCTTTGTTAAAGGAATTAATTTTTAATTTAGTTTATTTCATGCTTTTTCTCATTATATACGATGTTTATATATTCCTTTAGTTTATGGTAATTGTATATTTCACGCGCCAATACCTGACACAAAGATATTGAAAATAGTTTTGTGATTTTTGGCAGAAAGATTATGAATATCCCATAAATCACTTTAAAAATCAATTTCATTTAATATATTGGGAAAATCTTGCTTACGAATATTTTTTTATGCACCACCTTACCCATATAACGCTAAAAGGTAAGTGTTATATATTATTTGTGCCGAAGATTTAACATATATTTCATACCTATGTGGGGAAACGCATTGATGGGCTTTCTTAATATATTTAATAGTATTTACTTAGGTATCTATAATAAAAACCATACTACAAGTTATTCTCTATTTATTCCGCTACGCATTTCATATATTTAAGTCGGTATCCGATCAATATTAAACGAGATAAACGGATAAATACCTAAACGAAACCAAAATAACAATGTAAATCTTATGGGCGTATATGAATCCTTTGCCTATTCTAGCTCTATCTCACTTGTGCAACCTCTCACTTTAATGTTAGAGTCAATCCGTGAACAGAATGCGCTATCCATATAATAATACATCCATGATTCAACGCATGGATGTATTATATATGGCATGGATAGCGTCTAATATACTATACAAGTGCAGCGCATTGACTCCAACATTAGAGTGAGAGGTTGCACAAGTGAGATAGAGCTAGAATAGGCAAAAGATTCATATACGCCCATAAGATTTACATTGTTATTTTGGTTTCGTTTAAGGTATTTATCCGTTTATCTCGTTTAAGGTGGCGTACTTGGCCCTCTATTTCAATAACTTGAACTTGATGAGCAAATGTTTCATTTTTATCGAATATATTCAAAATTAGATGGCGCAAAGCTTACGAATCTCTAGAAAAGTAAAAAGTCATTAAATACTTCAACATGCGTAACATTTTGGCTGAAATAACAGAGGAAAAGTGAAGATTAGAATATTGGTTGTAATACAAAATATATTATAATATAAATATAAACTTCTCGGAAAAATAAAATATAACGTTATATAGAAGAAAGGTGTCCTTGGAACGAGTTTTATAGGTTGCATATCATGTAGTTTAGAATTGAATGTATTGAGCAGGTATATTTCAATACAATGTTTTCGGTATAAATGCGATAGCCTAAGGCAATAACACCCTAATATTCTATTTACAAAAGATATTTGTGCGTACATGCGTTGTTTGTTACAGATAGAATCTTTTAGTTCTGCACTAATTGTCTAGCGACTAGCTTGATGTAATAAAGTAATACTGTTTTTCATCGTCTTCGTTAGTTTTGGATTATTTTTTCGTTGTATATAGTTATTTTAGTGAATAAGGGAGAATATTTTTGTATATTTGTTTCTGTATATAATTGTACCTAGTTCTAGTGGTAAGCCGTCCTTGAAGAGGAACCATAATTATTATTTTCAGGTAAATACTCATTTGGAAGATCGCGATATCACGACTCAACAGTCGCAAATTACATGTAATAATAATCACTTATTGAAAAATATTATAGATTCAAGGTCAACTAAATATCAGGAAAAGGAACCTGTACTACTTTGTGGTTTTCATTGATGAAACCCAACCACTTTTTATAGAAGAAATATATAGGGATGAACAACTTTGTAGAAACTTAATGGTTCCAAAATTGACGCAATTTTTCCTTGGGTGTTTTTTGCCTGAGAGGATTCAGCAGCATATGTAGTGAAAGCTGCACACACGCAGCTGTAGTAGATTACTAGGATTAGACAGGAAACCTTTCTCCACACAAGTTACACTTATGAAGTATATTCTATGTATAATGGATATGACTACATGTTATATAGATTATTATTAAAATTTCCGTTATAACCATCACAGTGTATGTACATATGTGAAGTACTAAATGTAAATATAATAAAGGACAGTAAATTTTATTGTGGAATAAATTGTTATCTGTATTATTTATCAATAAAAGGCAAGAGAGATATTTGGTTTTTATTTGTCTTTCTTTCTCTACAACCACACCAAGTAATGATTCATCAATATGTATTTACTTATGCATGTGTAGTTGTAAGAATATGTATAGTATTGAAATCAATTTATTACTTGAATAAAAATAATTTAGTAAGACCTTTCTATAAAAAAGTATATTTGTGCATACAATCAAGTTATGCAATTCTTGTGATACTAAACTGACTAAATCCAATAATCGTGATGCGCACTATTTTGAAAGCAATATATAACAATAATCCTGTATAAGTTATGTTATAAAGAAGTATGATGTTCTATGACTATCTTTCACAGTTACGGAAAAAGAAACGAGTCGTATGTACGACTTTAAAATTTTTCTTCTTCATTTACATTTTTTAATAAAACATTTAATTTAATGTTTTTCTGAATATCAAAGCAGTCAATTTTGGTGTTAAACTGATTGCCTATACGTAGTTATATAATACTTATCTAATGCTAGTGACATCTAATATAAAACTGGCAAACTGTTTGGACAGATATGGGGCTGTTGTTGATACTCAGCCCCTAAACTTACTTCCTGAAAAAAATACTGCATATTTTGAAATTATTTCAATACAGATCGTATCAGTATATTTTTCTACATATTCTAAAGGTAATATTATCAAAATTTTATATTTTTTCTCATTTTTCTCGCAATCAAAGAATATTTAATTTAAAAAAAGATATTTAGATTTACAACAAAGATAATATCTTCAATGTAACAACGCGAAAATACATTTTTAATGTCTAGTTTTTCCGAATACTACGTTTCTAATAATTATTGTCGAACAGCGCCCCCTACTTTACCGAAACGCCACCTTAAGGGGCTATTATCAGTTGTTGGTGGGAAATTTGAAATTGCGTTATTTTTACTTGCAATAATTTTTGTGAAGAATGATTATAAACAAGAAATTATTACTGGAATATTAACATTTAATTATAAATTAGTGGACGAATAGTAAGTGACAGAAATTACGTGTTTTTTTTTGCTTTTTAAAGTAAAGTACTTCAAGAGTTATAAACTTATTCGTCCACTAACTATGAACGGGAATAAGCATGGTGTACATTATAAAAAGAAATATAATGCTAAATAAAAAAAGAGTATTGCAAGAAACGTATTCGGTAGTAAAACAGATAACTGCAGACTTTCCAAAAGTTTGGCACCTTTCTAAAAGAGGGCACATCATCGCCGCAATTACTGCAATTCGAATTTACTTTATATTCCTTTCTACGTGCTTATACCCCTTTCACGACATGTCTCTATGTCACGATCTTGCTATATCATTTTGTATATTGCTGTCTTTCATCTCGCAGTATGATCGACAACTGGTACTATTAGCTCCCTCTGTTATCCAATTTATTTGTAATGACAGCCGATGTTAGTATAAGATGTGCTCGCTAGAGTGAAAATAGACCCTAATATTGATCGGATACCGACTTAAATATATGAAATGCGTAGCGGAATAAATAGAGAATACCTTGTAGTTTGGTTTTTATTATAGATACCTAAGTAAATACTATTAAATATATTAAGAAAGCCCATAAATGCGTTTCCCCATATACATAGGATGAAATATATGTAAAATCTTCCGCACAAATAATATATAATACTTACCTTTTAACGTTATATGGGTAAGGTGGTGCATAAAAAATATTCGTAAGCAAGATTTTCCCAATTTATTAAATGAAATTGATTTTTAAAGTGATTTATGGGATATTCATAATCTTTGTGCCAAAAATCACAAAACCATTTTCAATATCTTTGTCTCAGGTATTGGCGCGTGAAATATACAATTACCGCATAAACTAAAGGAATATATAAACATTGTATAATGAGCATGAAATAAACTAAATTAAAAATTAATTCGTATTAACAAAGAAAAAAAAATGTATTGCTCAAATTTAAACAAACATTAAAATATTAATTTATTGAAACTTAAACTAATACAAAATTATTTATTGGTGTTTAAATATTACCATCTTTGTATGCATCTGCCTACTTCTTACGCCTCCTGCATTTTTTTTTTTTTTTTTTTTAATATGTGGTGGGTGCTTAGTTGCAGTGACTCCGTAAACTGTATCGCTTGTCTGGCTATCACTGCAACTCTCGCGGTGTAGTTTTTGTGTGTGTATGTTGTGTTCAATGGCTTTGTGACAGCATCATATCGCCTTTTATGATGCCGCGCTGTTAATCACTTTGCTCCCAACAGCGAATGGCAAGTCGATCCATTAATAGTGTTATTGCGTAATGATGCAATCTCAAAATGAAATAATTGTGTAAAATTAGTTTAATTAATTGGTAATGGTGCGAATTTAATGATTATTGTTCATAAAAGTGATTCTGCAAGTTTTTAAAATAATATAACGCTAAAAGGTAAGTATTATATATTATTTGTGTGGAGGATATATTGTGTGGAGGTATATTTCATACCTATGTATATGGGGAAACGCATTGATGGGCTTTCTTAATATATTTAATAGTATTTACTTAGGTATCTATAATAAAAACCAAACTACAAGTTATTCTCTATTTATTCCGCTACGCATTTCATATAATTAAGTCGGTATCCGATCAATATTAAACGAGATTTGCGGATAAATACCTAAACGAAACCAAAATAACAATGTAAATCTTATGGGCGTATATGAATCCTTTGCCTATTCTAGCTCTATCTCACTTGTGCAACCTCTCACTTTAATGTTAGAGTCAATCCGTGAACAGAATGCGCTATCCATATAATAATACATCCATGATTCAACGTATTGGAACAGATGAACATGTAGAGATAGAGATCTCAAAAATGAATGCGGTATTACACATAGGTGGCGCTAAAAGAAAAATTCGACTATTAAATATATAAAAAACTGTCAACACTTGAAATTTTGCCTCCAGGTTTTGCTTATCGCATACAAGTCGTAAGGTGGATGTGCGAGTTGTGGATACAGGTCGAGAGTTATGCTGATTGCTGTATTGAAATATTGCTCTACTGTAGATATTGGTTGAATTGATTGGTTATAATTATTGAAATCAACCTGAAAAAATCTATACCTACAAATCAGACCTAGGTATCGATTCCAGGATCAAATCGAGGTATCGATGCGAGGAATCAATTTGAGGTATCGATACCTAGGTATCGATTCCCAAGTATCGATAGCAAGGTATCGATTCCCAAGTATCGATATCTGTCGATACTTAACCGATTCCAATACTCAGAATCGATACCGTGCACGGAATCGATACATCGGTAAGTATCGACTCCTCGATTGGTATCGATACCCGATACCAAAAATGTCGGTATCGCCCAGCCCTACCTATAAGTTATGATGAAGAATTTCATGAGCGATCTAAAAATGTCATAAAAAATAGATTATGCTATTTAAATTATGAAAATTGACGTGAACTTCCGGTAAACCGGAAGTGATACCAAAACGTAAATAATTTCGCCAATGAGACCAGTTGACACTATCCGTAATTACAAAGTTTTCAGAATTGTAGGATTTCAGTAACATCGAAAAGTTCTAACGAACCAGTTCCGTGAATAACGCTGTATATTGTCGATTCAAATAAATATGAGTATCATAGTAATTACCGAGAAGAAAGTATAATCTGTTGTGAACATCTGTCAGTCGTTTTTTCACAATTTTGCTTATTTTGCAAAATGTGTAGTTGCATTCATATTCAGTATCCCTACTAGATTATTATTAATATAATATGGAGCATTGTGAGTGATAAGATAAGAAAAAATATAGAGCCACTTCTTTTTTGCTGTTTTAGATTGTAATTTCGTTTGGGCGAAGTAGTATAAAACGCACGAACTTTTTTAACAGCTCTAAAAAGTATATACATACAGTGACTCACAGTGAAAATGATTCAGTGGTAATTTGGTAAGTACATAGCTGGCGAAGTTAGGAAAAGTAATTATTTGGGAAAATAAGTAAATTAAATATATTCTATCTATTATTCTTCAAACATATTATAAAAATAAAACAAAATTGATTCTAACACATATTCCGAATTCTAACTAGATAACATTACAACGGTTACATATTCAACGTCGCAGTGAAAATGATGCACCTATATAATACCTAATAATCAATTAATTATTGATGAAAGTTAAAAAAACCTATTCATATTTAGTGGGGTTTCCTTTAGGTTTCATAATTAATTGTAATTCATTTGGAACAGATTCTACGCCTATCAAAATCAACGCCCTAGGCAAAATACTGTTCCATTCTTGTAACAACGCATTTTTATGTCATTCCTACTGGATATTCGATGACTATAGTACGCAATTTTGCTTCAAGAACATGTCACAAATTATTCTCAATAACGTTTATGTCTGGTGGTCTGGTCTAGTAGTTCCGAAGTTACGAAGTGTCGGCGTAACGAATTGTCCGTTTCATCATAGATAATACCAAGTGACTATAAATGTTTGTAACAAATATTTACTTTGGCAACACTGAAAATTGGCTTGCCTGGTTATCGTATATAGGTACAACTTTGTAGGTTATGTCATTTGTATCATATAGATGCGTTATTCATGTTTGTTTACTGATACCAGAAGGAACATTAGATAACATTTCAGGTCCTATATTTGCCATTGCCTCCTCAATAGCGTTCCGTAAGTGTTGTAAATTCTGTATTTGATTCCGGTATATTGAGTTTTTC
>CM043017.1:80649352-80707923 GCA_023690525.1 Holotrichia oblita | reverse complement strand
TTCGGCATTTAGGTATCATCAGTCTAGAATCTACAAATTATATTTCAGAAAATTTTATAAACTAAAGAAACTATGATTAAAGTACTTACAGTCAGATAGAAATCAAAATGTACAACATGTTTTTAAATGTCTAAAAGACGGCTTTTAATCAAAAATTTGAAAAGGATACTATTAAAAATATTTGAAATGTCGTGATGACGTGGTTCAGTTTGTCTGTACATGTTAACGTAACCAGACGTCTTCAACGTTCTGTGTTTTTATTCCTTTCCCCATGTCCTTCATTTTGCTTTTAACTTAAATTCCAACTTTAATCTCCCTTAATCCTTTAAATATTAATTGTTTCTCTCGTTTTTAAATGCACATTTTATAATAATTAACCACGTCATTAGGACATTTCAAATATTTTTAATAGTATTCTTTTCAAATTTGTGATTAAAAACCGTCTTCTAGACATTTAAAAACATGTTGTACATTTTGATTTCTATCTGACTGTAAGTACTTTAATCATAGTTTCTTTAGTTTATAAAATTTTCTGAAATATAATTTGTAGATTCTAGACTGATGATGGCTAAATGCCGAAACATGTATCTAGAGTAAATTAAATATTTTGTAAGGAATAGAGGATTATTTTTATTCTACATTTTAATACTACTATTTAGTGTCCGAGTTCAAGCACCACTACACAATGGAGTCCATAATTGCCGATGTTAATTATTTTAATAAGTCAATGAAGTGTTACATATCACATATCGTAGGCTTCAGAAATCACACACGCATGATTGATGAAATTGAATTGTGGACCAAAATTTATAAATGGAACACTTGTCTGGAATACAAGCAGATCTGTACGTGAAAAAGAAGTCTTAAACGTCTTAGAGCCATCCTCAACTATTTTTCAAGCAGCAAAACGCGAGAAAGATCTATGCGTCTTAGAAAGCTTAAACAGAGATATGAAAGACACCTCTATATCTGCGTTAATATTTAGTTACTTCAAACGCGTTAATCGAATGTAGCTGTAGTTCTAAACTGCTACGAGAATAGAGGTTACACAACTAAGAAGAAAAAAAGTAGGATAACTCTTATGTAAGTTCCAAGGCACACCAATACGAAAGGAAGCAAATGAAAATGCTTTCTTAAGGTCTTCCGACTTAAAGATCTTAGGACTTAAGTTAATCCTAGAATTTGTTAGAAATATTCGATCGGAAGGTACTAATGGCGAATCAGACTAGAACACTAGATGATAGTGAAGAAATAAAATAATAACGTGTCGACAATACAGCGCACAATAGTTGAAAACTTTGATGTCGTTGGATCCTTCACAATATTAATGAATAGGGTTAAGATTTTTATACAAAAAAAAGTGAAAATATGCGCATAAATATGCACATTTGAAAAAGGAAATACGCAATATGTTTTTTACCCACTAAATATGTGAAAATATGCATAAAACATACAACTTAATTTTTACTTATTATGTTGTTCTTAAATTAGGTTTTAAAAAAAGGAACAAAAACAAATTCTCAAAACATATTATTTATTGATACTATATGCTTCTTATCTGATATTTACGAATGGCCACCTTTGTCTTAGCGCTTGTTTTTGTATTTGATTTCATTTCTATGGACAACCTTTTAAATTCAAGACATTTCCTTATTTTAAATCCTATTTATATTTTGCTTGAATTTTAATAAGAGGTTTCCATAAATAATTTAAGATAGAAAAATTAGTTATCAACGACAAACATATTTGATAGAGAAACATTTTACCTATCTTTCAGTTATATATAGTAATATTAATATATGTACGATATATTACAATTTTACTTTACATGCCTACGTATATGAAAGAGATTATAAAACAAATTGACACATGTATACTTACTTTTTCGTAGTAAAAAATAATTATTTAAATGAGAAAAAATGCCTATTTATTGTTGATTGCACTGTAGTTGAATAAATGAAAAACGCGGCTATACAAAACGCACGAAATTGGTAAAGTATTACAATTTACAAGCATCAGGTGCTAAATTATGCAGGCACTAAAGAGTCAAATCATGCACTAAATCGAAAAATCGCAAATATATGCTAAATATGTATTTTTTTTATTGAGGCATATGTTCTATTTTAATGTCTGTAGTTCGAAGCGATCCTAAATAAAACCGAAATATTCCTTAAAATAACAAATATGCGTTTTGCATTAAATCCTAAGGCTATTAATGAAGCTTAGCTAGATAGATAACATATGCGTTAACAAAATTTAATTATTTGTGCCAATTTCATATAAAAAAATTATGATTAAACCTAATGACAAGTGTATATTAGTGACATAGGCAAATGCTTTAAAAAGCAATTAATTTCTTCAGTAAATGTTACTTTAGATCGCTTCCAGAAATATTTCCAGCAATCCTCCTATACGATTCACAAAATAACGAGTAACGAATTTATACAGTTTCGACCAACATTTTCAAATACTAATCCACATCAATAATAGAAAATTTTTGACACCACGAAATGATACTAAACAACAAACATTGTTATGACATCAAATATTACTAAAATCGTTTAAAAAACGTACATACCACCTAGGAATAATAGCAACCCTACTTTGGAGAAAATATAATACTTGCTTTTGCGAAAGTGATACAGAAGGTATATCTAGTAGATTTTGTTTTACCAAATGTGACTACGATTAGTATTAAAAAATAAAAAAAGATTAATAAAGAAGGTAAGTTTTCTACGTATTTAAAATTACTCTAACATTAATTATAAAACGGACCATTAAGTAATTTAAGAGGACTTAAAATAACTACAGAGATCACTACGTAATTTAGGTATGTACGCATACAATTAAAGACTTCCATCCTGCCATTTACATTTTAGTTTGAAAAATAATGTTCCAATTACAGTAAAAATTAACTTTACATAACATACTTGTAAGTATTTAGATATTTGTTAAGTTTCAGAAGATACCTGCAAAACGATAGTCGTAAAAACTTATAAACAAGCAATTGTTAATATATGTTTAGGTTATAAGTAAAACATTTGTTATTGTCTTT
The DNA here is from genome assembly GCA_023690525.1 of Holotrichia oblita. Classification (NCBI taxonomy): domain Eukaryota; kingdom Metazoa; phylum Arthropoda; class Insecta; order Coleoptera; family Scarabaeidae; genus Holotrichia; species Holotrichia oblita. The sequence goes on along the minus strand of CM043017.1, from coordinate 80,704,868 downwards.
TAAATAGTATTGTAATGGTAATTACATATAATAAAAAATACAACAAAGTAACAAGTAATAAAAACATTAATTGAATTCTAATTTTCTTCCATATACATAGAAATTACAAAACAAAACGCATATATCCTTACATCATTCCTTATTCTCCCTTACTGACACAGTTTTACACTAACATCATTCATATTATGTAGTTTTCTACGCACAATTATCGAAAAGTATACGGAATGAATTGAAATTGACAGGAACGTTGACTTGAATACGTAATTTATAAACACAAATCAACAAACAATGGGTCGGAAATAAACTCTGAGCACATTAACGTAGCCTTCTTAATGAATGGAAGTATGTGCGCAATTTCAATTGCCAGGTAAGATGGGTGCTTGTGCAATACTCGTTCTCATTGTTCTCTTTTTTTACGTATTACCGAACTGTAACGGTACGATTGTTAACTTTTTTGATATCCACTTCTGAATTTCTTTATCTATTCCATCAACGTGACTATTGCATTAAAGCGTAAAATTACATTCTAACCGATTTAATGAAAAAATACACCTTTAAAATTAGGTATGTCATACTGACATCGGAATCCATGAGAAAGTTTTGTTAAAAAAGTGTTTAGAGATTAAATAATGTTTTCGTTGAAAACTATCAGGTATAAGTGCATAAATTTTGGGTGACAAAAAATTGACGGCATCGTCATCAGAAGAAAATGCACCGACCCATTGTTTTAAAAAAACCTATATATGCGATGTAAATTATAGCTTCACGGTACAGCTTATTATTAAAGCCGAGAAAAAATTGCTGCGTCGTCGTATTGATTATATGTCCCTGAAATCTGTAAAAATTACTACACTTGCTTCTATTACATTCCACTCCTTCTTTGAATTTGAACTTAAAATTTAAACTTTTTTCTGTGACGATAGAATACTTGATTTTGGATCTAACTTAATATTCATATTGATTTTGCGACGGCCTTCATACCGTCTTTCGACTACTTTTATATTTTAATGAAACCTTACCGTCTACTGAGCGAAATTATATGGGATAAATGAAGTAGACTGTTCAACAAACGAATCTTTAGCAACATACAAAGTTTTTGAATTTTTTCACAATGTAAGCTACAATAGAAGTATATTATGTTCTCGTTTTGTTGTTGGATAACTTGCTTGAATGATACCCAATCATCTCTGTAGTTTAATCTGGTTTTTGATTCAAAGTTGGAACGGAGTATTATTTTAGGGATTGTTAACAACAGATAAATAATTGGCATGTTGTTTCGGCTATTTCTGAATAGCCTTTAAAAGCGCTGTTGCTTGGCAAGGCTATTGCGTCTAGAGAAAAACAAGCTCTAGATACAATGACTTTGAAAAGAAATCACTCTTTTCAGGCTTCCCTTAAAGATAGCAATAGATAAACTGTCAAAATTATCATAATAACTCAAACAGCAGCCCAATTATGTATCCGACTTTTTTTTATTACGAATAGATACTGATTTGCATTAAAATTTCTACATTCAAAAATACACTACTGCATCAAGCAGTGCTCAAGGCATCAGTTGTTAGTGATTCATAGATACGTTAAATAATGTGTTTAATAATTGTGGGTGTAAATACTCCCTAGCAGTTTTTATTATATTTTTGACGCATTCGTATTATAAAAACATTAAAATACAACTTTTTAAAAGAAACCTGATATACGATATAGTGCAACTATTTTCTCCGTTAAAAATTCCCATTTAATTTAAGGAGATAATACATACATATACAGTACTCTTAGCCTTCTTTCTTAAATAGTACGTTTAATATTGATTTTATCAGAAAATGTTAAGATTCATATTTTATTCGGACGTTTCGACAGTTTCAACTCTACAGGACCGTACTCAGTTTTTTTAATGGAACAGCCTATATATTTTTATATTTTTGATATGTACCGATGTAGGTACAATTTTAAGTAAACATTGTTAAGACTTTTATCCGCATAAGTCTACCCATTTAGGAGAAAAAACGTGTTTCCTTTTTTGTATTTCCACTGAAATTGCTGTTCATTTAAAAAATCGTATCTATTCAATCCTTGACTGGAGAGTACCCAAATTCTAAATTATCATAAACTAGAATGTTTTTTAATTAATGTGTTTTAATTAAATAGAATTTTAACGAAATTGTTTGTAGAGGGACTTTATTGATATTTCTTTGACAACCGCAGAAAAATTAGAAAAAATTATTTTTCTAATGCAACATCCTGTATATTTTATCACGCATGAACTCCTTTATAGGTTTACTATGATTTTTGTTAAACATGTCCTATACTCAAAGGCAATAGTATCTGAGATAATTATCATGTTACTCAAAAAGTTTGCTGTTCTTTTTTAAGTTATAAATTGAAATAAATAACAAATGCACGCTATTTATATGAAATATTCAATTATTCTTATTGTTCAAATTGTGTTATCTAGTAGTAAGTTAAGTCATATAAAAAAGAAATGGTGAAAAACATAAAATGCTTAATATCAGTTTAAAATAGCTTCAAACACCCAACTGTTATTTTGCATACACTGCCTTAGACAATTTGTTGTTTGTCGGGCGTGATTCACCGAAATGCTTCACGTATTCTGTCTTTCATGTCATCGGAAGTTGTAGGCGATCCTTTGTATACGCGTACTTTGAGATATCCCCACAGAAAGATGTCAATTTTGGTTATATCAGGTGATCGAAGTGGCCAGTTTACGGGTACTCCTCTGCCGATCCATCTCTGGGGATATGTATTGTTTAAAAAGTTTCTTACTGCAATTCCGTAATGGGCAGAAGCGCCGTCATGCTGGAACCACATGCATTGCCGCACTATCAAAGGGATTTCTTCCAGCAAAATTGGCAACTATTGCCGCAAAAAATATAAGTAAATTTGTCAGTTTAAGTGTCCATCAAAGAAAAAGGGTCCCACGACGTACTGACCAAGAATGTGTAATATGAGTTTGTATCAGAATAATGGTGGTAATCGTGGCTGTTCATAAACCCGTAATTATGGAACGTTGATTCGTCCGTAAATAACACAAAATTAAAAAGATCTCTGTCAATCGCTAATTTTGCGACAAAAACGTAAACGACCTAAAAGCTAATCTCCAATCAGTTTCAGGTGCTTTTGAAACCGATATGGGTGAAATGTTTTGCTTTTAATGGTACGCCAAACTGATGTTCTGCTAGTTTATGCAATTTCCCCAATTTGCTTATCACTTCTTCTTGGGTCTTCAACTAAGACAAACTTTCTCAGTGACATGATATTAATGGTAATTATTTCAGCAACTATTGCCTTTGGGTATAGCACATGTTTAACAAAAATCATAGTAAACCTGTAAAAGAGTTCATGGGTGATAAGATATAGAGGGTGTTCCATTTAAAAAAATATTTTTATCCAATTTTTCTACGGTTGTCAAAGTAATATCAATAAAGTCCCTCTACAACAAATTTCGTTAAATCTCTACCTACAAAAAATTTAAAAACATTCTAGTTTATGGTAATCTCGCATTTGGTCACTCTCCAGTCAAGGGTTGAATAGATACGATTTTTTAAATGAACAGTAATTTCGACGGAAATTTAAAAAAATCACGTTTTTCTCCTAAATGGGTAGACTTATGCGAATAAAAGTCTTAACAATGTTGCTACATATCAAAAATATAAAAATATATAGGGTGTTCCGTTAAAAAACTGATTACGGTCCTATATAGATGAAACCGAGGGCATCGGGGTACCCAAAATATTTTTAAATTGTAAACGATAAATGTCCGAATAAAATATACATATAAGTATATCTTAACATTTTCTGATAAAATCAATATTAAACATACTATTTAAGAATAAAAGTGGGCAACCCTGTATATAAATAAAAAATAAATTAAAATTTAGTTTAATATTCCAAATAACAAGTGTCTGTATAGGACAATACATTTAATAGAAACAATATTTATACGAAAAAATGATAGAAAATTTTCACAAGACTGTTTATATATGAAATTGTCGGATTTATACATGCTTATATTACCACAAATCAAATATTTAATGTAACAATACCTTACAAATCTATTGCTACATGAGAACTTAAACAAATACAATTTGACAGACTTTGTACCTACTAATATTTATACTCTCCGAAGTTAACGAACTCTTGATTAACACTAGTCTACTATTAGTAGGTACTTCTAAATTAAACTTCCAAATTGGAAATATGCTGTGACATATAATTCGTATGGCTTTAATTACCTAGGAAATTGTCAATTGTAAATAATGCACAAAGTTAAGTGGATAGTTACGTAAGAAGTTACATTTAAGAAATATAATAATTTTAAAGTATTTTTTGATTATTAAAATTTGCTCAGTTTTATTTGTACTCGAAATTTCACCAACAACCTTTTGCAAATGTAGTTTATTGAATTTAGTATATGGGGTATTCTACTACAGTGTGAGTCTGTATTTACTTTACATATTTCAGAAAATATAGCTATGAATTCTTTCTTATTTAAGTGACTTATAATTTAAAGATACTTTTAGAAACGTAAATTTTTACAATATATTATACTTTTTTGCGTATTTTTTTTCTAATTTTAAAAATATTTTGCTTTTTATATTTAAAATTCGAATACAATATCTTGTACGGCTCTGAAAAAGAAAGACAAAATTCAGATCAGGTTTACAGCGAAATATATTTATAGAAAATTTATTTGCATAGTGTAGTGTTGACAGCTCAATAGCTGTAAAATGGTAAGATCAGCTGACTGGCTAGTTGAAGAATTGCAAAGCGGAATCATTGTCTAGTTACCTCCAACTATTAACTAACGATTAACACCGCTACATTACCTAAAGATGATGCTGAAAGCCATGAAAAACTTTATACAGATAAAAATACAAAGTTGGATATAACTCCATCTAATTTCATACCGGTACGGCTTTTTTAATGTTTTCCCTCCTTTATCACAATGTTGATTTCCAGATCTAGAGTTTCTCTTTAATATCATGAGGTACACATTATTTGATCACCGTCGATCTGGGTAGCTGTGCGAATATAACTTTTTTGTGACCCTCTAGAATTACTTTGGTATACGCAAAAAACTAATAGTATATTTATTTGCTCAGTTCTACTTAAGCGCAATCGGTTTTTGTATATTGTATGGAGAAATTCCATTAAATTGTCAATAATAATTGCGCTTTTTATTATAAATAAATAACTTAGGGCTCTTTTAGCACAAAGTTAAGGAAATAGAATCACAAATAAAATAGTAGTTTTAAAATATGTAAAATGTATTTAAAAAATGAATATAAGACCATCGAAAAATTTAAAAAGTAAAAAAAATGTTTAATTATTGATACGATACGTCAAATTCGCTAGTCTTTAGTTTACATGAGTACATATGAGTTCAACGGCGCTTTTTTTTACTAATTTTAAGAAATCACTTTTCTCAGTTATTTTGAGACGAAGTTTCATTATGTGACATTTCAACGTAAGTACTTTAAATTTCTTAACAAATATGAATATTTCAAAAGACAAACATAGTTGTGATTAAAACTGAAGTGTTAATATTTCTGCCGGTCAAACCAGAACAAACAAGTTATAAAATGTGACAGCTCGCTAGCTGCAGAGGTAAGAGCAGCTAGTCGAGCTAGTCATACATAGGGTAATGCGTATGGTTCGGAGTTTTAATCTTGTCGCTGACGCTTGTGACACATTTTGCTAGGTCGGTACTCCGATTGAATCACCATTCGCTTTTGCAGCATAAATAACAGCGCAACATTATTTACGGTGAGATAGTGTTGTAATAAAACAATGGAAACACATTCGCACATACAATTTACACAGCAAGAACTGTTGTGGTATTCTTGACAAACAATACAGTTTAGGAACCCATTACCAGTAGTCCTAGGATGTAAGAGAGCTGGCCATAGTCATACAAAGCTCAGAATTAAGACAGTGTCATTCCTTTGTGAATAAAAGGAACCTATCGAAGGTGATGTTTGTGTTTCCAGTAATTTATTTCCAGAGGAGTGACATCTTTTATAGTTTCCACAAAACTGAAGGTGTCAGGTGATAATTAGATTTATTTGAAAAGAAACAGTATATAAATACTAGTAAACTGTTTGCATAAGATAACTTAAGAACTCAAATAAATTTTACCACAGCTTTGTTAACAATAGCTATCCTAAACTATTAGTTCGTTCTATAGCTTTTCCCAGTTCATTACACTGGCACAACTAATAGCAGTATACATATATCGCTTTAAGTCGGGCTATTGTTGATGCTTGTGTTTCCTATTTTAAAGTTTCCTTTTTACCAACGTTAACTGAAAAGTTACGTTCTGTTGTCCAAAACAGTCCTAATGTCCACCTGGACAATTATAGGTACCTCTGGGTAAAAATCAGTCTCAACATAGGAGAAACTATATCAACCCCGGTAATAATAGGACTGCTTTAACGGAACACCATTTTAATTGTATTATGAATTTACTAAACAAAATTATAGAAAACGGCTGTTTCTGTAGACATACTCGTATTATAGGTATTACTCGTAGAATTGCGCCTTGGTGTATTGATTTTAAAAGCACATATGCGATCTGATCTCAGTGAGAGCTACAGTAATCTGTTTACTATGAATAATAACTTTAATGCAATAATAATTTTCACTGCTTTTATTTTTTCAACTGTGGTAGCTTCTTAATGAATTTAATATTAATGACTATAATTATTCACTATGTTTACAACTGGAATAAAATATATTTATTAATGGTTTATTATAATTTTCCCAATGTTACTTGAACATATTCAGCTTTAATAGCTTTTCAAATTTAATTATTTTATTATTATTATTATTAATTATTATCATTTAATAATCTTTTATTAGACTTTTGTATTAAGGCATCTATATACTTAAAGGTATACTAAACAACAAAAAATCCTGTAAGAGGCGCTCATGGTATATTGTTGGAATTCACCCTGCGGACGAATGCAAAGAAAATAGATCAAACATTAGAAGCGAACGACGTGATTACGACCTTCCAGGTCTCATCAGCGCAACTCCGAATACCAGATCTAATTTCATCGCCTTTCACCTCTCAACTTATTTGTATAATAGGTACCACCGAGAATTGACTAATTCCAACCTCAAGCCCTCTAGTGAGCAAGGTGAGACGTAGCGCACCTATTAGTAATTTTGCACTGCACAACACAAGTCGGTACAGCAGATACCGATCCAGCTCGGACAATTCATGGATTGTCATTGGTCGTGTTCAGTTAGCGCATCGATAAGTTACCGGTAAGTACCGAATAGTGAAGTAGTGAACTGAATATCTAAATTGTAGGTATTATATCATTGGGATGTAGATATTCAGTGCGGTAGTTCACTATTCGGTACTTACCGGTGACTTACCAACGTGCTACCTGAACACGGCCATTCAACCTAGATGGCTCGATCTGCTAGCAGTCAATGGTGAATTCCTTATAAAGCTTACCATGACGTAACAGAGAAATGCCAATATAAAAACCAAAAAAATGCCTGTAATAGGCGCTCATGGAATATTGTTGGAATTCACCCTTCTTTATATTGGCATTCCTCGACGTTTTCATGAAAGTATTACTTAGTTTTATAATATTAGTGTTGTTTCAATATGTAGTATGGATTTATGTAAGTTATTCTTGTCACTATAATTTTGAGCCAACTTCTAGTTTTACTTTATTGTGTTTTACAGATTGTAACTCTTAACAAAGAAAGTTCGAGAACAATAAATGTAATTCCTTCTCAATTTTTTGTATTAGTTGCCTGCTATCCCGTCAGTAAAATTTTTATTAACAATAAGGTAGCAGTAATCTATATTTCATCTTAGAGATAAACTTATACATTGTTGTATTTCCTAAGTTTGTTTCTAGGATGGAATATAGATTACTTCTCGTTCATATAATTCTCTGAAAACTACACATATATATTAAAGTGATTTTCCGTATGCAGCTCCATACTTCAAGTAGATTAATCCATAGTATTAGAGAAAAACATTCCATAGTTGCTAGCTAGTGCAAATGTTTATTCCCTTCTAAAATACATTGATTTTGTTGCTTCCTTCAGCTCATGTTTTCATATACTCGTAGATTCTAGGTAACTATTTTAACCTTCGTATAACACGCATTGTAAACATTTACACGTAAATTAAAGTAGCCATAAAAATTGTAGGTATGTTACTGGTCACTTTTAAAAATGATTCATGGTAATTGCAAAGTATACACCTGCACAATATGTTGTTTGTAAGCCATTCTGAAGGATAAAGTGTACTATGTAATAATAATTGAAAACAATTTATTTATAGTAACATCTTGGACTTCCTAAATAGAACAAGGTACAGACAGTAAAATTCTCATTCCTCGATGTTGTACTTCCAATAATATTAAAGTAATCTTGATCTGTTTATTTCTATAGTATTTAAGCTTCATTTACGTATGTATAGGCTAAGATTTATAAATATAAACAATGTATACCTAAAAAATTAGAACATCGGTATTTATGTACATACAAATTCGCAAATAATAACTCTAATTGTGGAATATGATACACAAATTCAAGGATTACATTGCTTATGCAATTCGTATTACTACCTGGTAATAGAAAAACTAACCAATCACCAATGGATCTATATTAGGAATTATATTGCTATCAATGTATTAGCATATAATTGCAATAAGTACATCCATTATAAACTTAGCAATTTTAATAATCGGATAATAGTTCATTTTCACATTTTTGCGACTTCACGAAGGCAAATATAGGATAAGGGAGACGATAAATTTAATACAGAAATAATAAAAAAAACTTAAGGTTTATCAAAAATGTTTAGTATGCGTGAAAAACATAAACGTAGCTGATGTGTTAGTACAAAGAAAAATAACTAATTTAATAGCCATAATTAATATTGCAGCGGTGACTTAATTAACTCGTACAGTTACCAATTTATTTATTAAAGGGCACAATTGTAAGCTCCAAAAACTAAGAGCTTAGGGCGTACACATATTTTGCATATCTACGATACTACAGAACGAATTTGTGGGATTCTTCAAATAAAAACTTGAATCTGAGATGTCCTCCGTTTGTAATACAGTCCATTTCTGGTTACCAAACAGAAGCTTTACACTTCTAATTGAGAATGTTTTACATGTAGATTATCAAGCCGAATTACCATGTTTTATATCAGAGTAGTGCCGCCTCAAGCTGTTACGCATTGAGTTATGATGGGAAAACAAGCACTCCTTTTTCCCGAAGACTTCTTACGAGGATGACGAGTAGTTTGTCATAAACTTTATGTTCGCTTTTTTGTTTTATATTTTTCTTAGTGTCTTCTTATTTTATGCTTGTTCGTTACTTTCTAATTTTGAATTTTCGTTTCATTTTATTTTTCCTTACTAACTTCACACAATTCATGGTTAATTGCTATAGAACATCAACCAAGAAAACAGTAAGAGTACAGCAAATAAATCGATTAATTAAGCTGTGAAACATGCATTTCGGGTTATGTATTAGAACACAATAAATAAATATAAAATAAAAATGTAAGAGTTAGCTAAAAAAATTCCTATTAAAATTACGCTATAAGAATAATTTTATTGTGAAAGTTAATCCGGTTTAGACCACTTGATGAAATAAAGTTGTTTATAATAGGCAGGTAAAAAAGAACTAATAATCTATACGTATCCAACGGTAGAGATATAAGATATCAGTTTTACAAAAGGTAATTATTTGATAGCTAGTGTTACATAAGTGTGCAGTTATATGTATCTATGTAATATGCCAAAGATATTATCACAACCGACCTAAATATTTTTTATAAGAATACTATTCAACTGATAATTAGTAGTTACCTATTGACATAGTGTTATTATATATTCAACACAAATCCTTGCTATAGGCATTATAAATTATTAAATCTGAACTACTTTTCATTTCGTTAATTTAAACTTGTCTATTTCAAAAAATAAAATGTTAAATGTCTTTGGTTACACTTGATATTAGCACAATTTAAATCCTGAAAGATATAAAACATAATAATTAGCAATAATGTAAACATGTATATTTGTAATATGAAAACATGAAACTGAGATTAATAGTTACACGCCATAATTAAAAACTAGATAATTAAATCTACTGAGATTCTATCGAAGCAATGTACTATAAACGTCACTATTATTTTTTTATTATATACTTACATATATTTATTAATATCAACATCAGCAAACATCAACGCTACAGAAAATTTGATACTTTTGTACATTGCTTTAATTTATATCTTAATAAAATGTGTTAGATGACACTGTTTCAAAATGTAAAGATTGACATGATAAAATGTTAATAAAATGTGGTCGACATAAATCTATAGATGTAATATTTGACATACAACAAATGACACGTTTCTGCGCAGAAAATGATCATTTGCGAAGGTTGATAAAAGCCTTTGGCGGGGTACTTTATACTCAAATTTACTATGTACCTAACCATGGTTAAAACTAAATAAATATTGAAATTCGTTTAGGCTTCTCGGATGTCTTATCTTATAACAGATCGCATTAATTTTTTCGCCAAACAATGATCTTTCCATTTAAAACCATAATCAATACTCACCCGTACTTCTCCGTTCTAAGAAATAGTTATTACAATGAATAGTTTTACCGATATTAGTCCCGACTAGTAAGGATAGAAAATCATGTCATTCATTTTTTAGAAGGGTTAATATGTCGTTTATTACTATCCATCTATTGATACAACTTCACTACCCGTTTCGAATTCTGGTGCACTTGGCCTGTGTCATCTGTGTAACTAATAAAGAGTTGATAAAAAGTAAAATAGGATAGTTGAACGTAGATTTTCACAACTGCTTTACTGCGTTGAAGTCTTACGGATGTTGTCGCGTAGATAAATTTACACTTGACGTTTCGCTGATCACGCTGTCAGATTCTTCAGAACGTTTCTAAAGACTGATGTTGTTGTCTTCTGCTCCTCGTTATATATACCCTCGATCAGCTACGCTACACACCAAAGGCATATACAAACTTGTATACAATTGCGGAGAAAGTTACATCGGACAGTCAGAAAGAAATATCCAGTGCACAATTAAGGAACACTGACTTGATATCCAACGTGAATATGCAGAAGGATCTCCAGTAGCTGAACACCTATTTAAAGATGAAGATCGCATTAATTATGACAACGTTAAGGTCTTAGCCAAAACTAGACAGTACCATCAGAGATTGATACGAATCACTGGAAATTATAAAGAATCCAAGTAACTTCAACCGAGAAGTTGGATACAAATTGAATAACACCTGGCTAATAACTTTATAAGATCGTCGACGTAACCACAATACTTTAAACAGATGCAGCTCATCGAACTGTGACGAATCAGTGGACTGCACAAGAAATAAGGTATATAACGAGGACCACAAGACAACATTAGTCTTTAGAAATCTTCTAAAGAAGCTGACAGCATGAGCAGCGAAAAATCAAATTTAAATTTATCTACGCGACAACACCCGGAAGATTTCAACGCAATAAAATAGGATGTAAATTAACTGAAATAAAATGCAAACCAATGTTTAAATTATTTTAATCTGTTATTTTGATATGTTATCTTGACATAGTGTGCTTTTGGCAAATACGATGAAACTCATTATCAATCAACGAACTCCACGAATTCAATTGTACTCAATTTAATTTCTTAATCGACACAACTGAATACTCAAGACAAATCGCAAAAGATTCCGGCAGGAATAGTCGCTTTTAGATAACGACTAAACAGTACTATTTTGGCTAGTACAGGCAAAAATACTTTTTTTCATTCAAAGACATATTATTTGAATAAACCAAATCATAATTCCATATATGCGCAAAGATCCATTGCATCAGCATAAAGAAATATTTTCTTAGAATTTAAAGAATCGTAAAACTGATTGCAACGTTTTATTTTTATTTAAAAGGAATAATAGTTTTCCGCTAAAAAATATTTCGTTGGAATTAATAATCATGTATTTGCTCGAATAAACAGTTAAGTAATGCATGTTAGTTTAAATTCATTTGAGTAACGTACTTTTTAATGAAAAGATATTTGATTGATTGATTAATTGATTACTATCAAGGCAGACCAGTCTTTAGTTATCTATTTAGTTATCTTTTAGTTATACTATTGTGTTATTCCTACCTTGATTTCATTTTACTCAAACAGGTTAGATCCCTCGATCAGGTTTAGAAGCCCATTTGGTAAATCTTTCTTCAGCGGTAAATCAAATGCGCTTTGCATAGCAATCCTACGTTGACTTAGTGGTACGCATTCGAAGATGATATGAGAGGCTGTTTCCTCCTCCTCATTAGAGTCTGCATAGGGGGTTCATCTTCCCCCATCTTGTACAGGTGACCTCTTAGACAGCCATGCCCTACTAATAGACATGTTACTCCCCTAAGCTGAGTCCTATTTAATGCAAGTAGGTCAACAGTTAGTTGTTGTGACGGTCGTTTCATCATCCGTTTGCTGTGCTTTTGTCCAGCTATATGGTGCCAATATAATTGGTGTCGTTTTATGATCCACTTATTAATTGAACCAGGTACAGCAACATTTTGTAATATCTAGACATGGCTCCGGTCAGGTAACTTTCATTGAAAACCCTCCCTCGTTAGCTGGTCTGCAGTGTCCCAGTACCCACACCAAGGTGACCTTGTTGTTTTTGTCCAAAACAGTTAAGTTTTGCAGACATTGCCATACTAGTTTGGAGGCTATATAATAAGATGCTAGAGCCTTTAAGGTTGCCTAACTGTCAAAGAGATTGCAGATTTAACGCAGAGGTTTGTATAACATATCTTTCTGTTTGAAATACCGTTGTGTATCGCCCAAGTGGTTCACATATCTTGTAACCCGAGTTCTCCTTATAGACACTAACGCCGGAGTTAGTACCCGCTCTCGACCAATCTGTGTACCAGTTTTGGTTTTTTCCCTTATTCCAATTCAAGAAAACTTTAAAGGGTTTATCGTAGGAAATCCCGGTGATTGCTATGTTGCTTCCCATATCAAAGATTGGGTTTCTTACTGTTGTTTCTATTCTTGTGTGCCCCAATCCATAGTGGGTTCTGCAGTTATTAGTATTTCTCAGTCTGTACGCTCCTATTCTAGCCTCTCCTATGATAAAAATATTGAGGGGAGGCCAATTTAGCATGGTCTCTATAGCAATCGTTGGGGTGCTTTTAATAGCCCCAGTTATACATAGGCATGCCAATCTCTGAATTCTCAAGAGGTTAGTTATCGCATGCTTCTGTGTAATTTTTGGCCACCAGACCAGGTAGCCATAAATTATCATGGGTCTTGCTACCATACTATACAACCAATATGTCATATGCGGTGTGAGTCCCCATATTTTTCCAACTTGCACTACCCGTCCCGTCCACCATCTTTAGTGCTCTTTGCATAAGTTCTGAGATTATGGTGGTACTTCTACCAATGGTGAGTATCACTATGTCATCGGCATATCCCTGTGTACAGAAGCCTGCATTGTTTAGCAGAATGAGTAGTTTCTCGATTACTATGTCCCACAATAGAGGCGATAGTACACCTCTCTGGAGGGCATTCTCTGGAAACTGACACCTGCATCTTATCTACCGCCAGTGCTGCTTTTACTTGTCTACCATGGAGACAGATCGTGTTTTCTATTCCACGGCTTTTGACAGCTCTTGAGGTGTTATCCAATGCACCTTCTATGTCAAGAAATGCTGCTAATACAATTTCTTTATTATTTAAAGTTGCCTCCACCCGCGACACAAGCTGGTGCAAGGCACTTTCACATGACTTACCTGCTTGATATACATGCTGATTAGGGTGTAGCGACTTTTCTATTAGAGAGGTTTCCCTAAGGTACTTTTCAAGCAGTTTTTCCATGGTTTTCTAAATAAACGATGATAGGGTTATTGGTCTGCATGCTTGTGCCTCAGCGTATGAACTACGTCCAGGTTTAGGTGTAAACACAACCTTAGCCCTATTCCAAACAGGTGGTATGTAACCCAGCGTCAGGCTGGCTCTATAGATCGTAAAGCACTAATGATATTACCTCTTCGCCTTGTTGTAGCAAGACAGGAAAAATCTCATCCGGACCAGGAAACTTGTACACCTCAAAGCCGTTAATCGCCCAAATGATCCTGGTGTATGTTATTACCCTTTTAGCTAATTGCCAGCTACCTCTCCCAGACCTACGAAAAGCCCATTCAAAAGATTCACTGCCTAACCCACTAGTTCGGTTAATATTCTTTGAACCTGAGAAGTGCGCTTCTAGTGGGGCCTCAAAGGCTTCTGTCCCAATTTTCGTAAATTATCCGATGCGTTTCCCAATGGTTCCCAGCGGATTGGTTGGATCTTTTGCAAGTAGTCTATGGAGTCTTGCACTTTCAGATGTAGTTTCTACATCCTCACAGACCCGGCTCCTATCGTTCTGCCACAACGATAGTCAACCGACTACCGACCCATTACTATTTACATCGATGTTTTAATCGTTATTAAACAGAAGTTATGATAAAGAATGAGAGGCAAATTAAAAAAAATGTAATTTTATTCTAAGAAACACGAAATATTCATATTAATAATGCTATTACTGACAACATTTACTCTAAAATTCAGGCTACACGAAAATAATGTATTAAAGAAAATAATGCACATATACCTTCTTATTCTTTATTACAAGGAAAAAGTCTTAATATTTTAAACTACATAACTTATCTATAAATGTTACCTACAACAACAACATACATAATAGTAGTAATACTTTGAAGTCAGAGATTTTGTCTAATAGATTCCAAAATTATTTCATTGCTATTGTTTTATTCGTCGCCAAGAATCCAACTTGTTTTAGACTGATTATTTTAATACAATAAATAATGTCATCTGCATTTTCTGTAAAAAAAATAGTAAATAAAGTCCTACATAAACAAATACATAAAACTTACCAAAACTTATACATAAATTCCTAACAACCTATCCCTTATCTTCATTAAACATCGTAACTCAAAAATATTTGGCGTAGATTCCTTTAAGCCTGTCAAAATTTTTTCTGTTATAAATTGTATTTCCAATAACCTTTTCTTTTCTTCTATAAATTTTAGGCGCAGATTTGTAACAGACATGCAAGCTCTTTTACATTCTTCATTAAGACCAACAATATCCACAAGCGACCGAGGGTCTAAATACCTGTAACCAGAATTGATTACTTTTAGTGTTAAAGCTCTTCCGCAATGAGCTTTAAGTGTCAAATGTGAAATATAGCCATGCTGCCTTAAATAGAGTAAATAGTAATTATAAAGTAAATTAACTATACACTCAGACAAACAAGGTTTTCGGCACAACACCAGGCCTTTTTTATTTCAAAAGACTGCAAAAGAATAGTTAAGGATGTATGTGTATTGCACTAATACATTAGAGCTAATGACTTTTTAAATTATCAACTTGTTTGTTGCGACTATTAGGTATAATGTGAAAAATTCAGAAAATAGTTCCAAGTTTAAACTCGAATAGGCTAAATAAATATAATTAACTCACTGTAAGATTTCTATTAAAATTTCTTCAGGAAGATCTGACAAGGCAGCCATCTTTGACGTTCAATTAGCAAATGAACGAATATTTAAATGAATATCAGTTGTTGAATATACTGAAACAAAAATATATAATAACACTAACGTAAATAAACCTTTAGGAAATCACGTAAAATGTTCTACGAAAAACTTATTTTCACGAATAATTATAGTAGGCAAGATTCAATTGTTTCGCTAATTAGATATTCTTAATCGCTAGAGAACAAAACACTACATATTAAGTAATCGTATTGAATGGAATTTTATATGTTACTAATATGCAATTAACTTTAAATAATCAGCACATAGATATCAATTGGTGAAGATACTGAAAGAAGAAAAGATGCTAATAATTATATAAATAAGGCTGATACATGTTTATAATTTTAATGAAAAAATTGTATAACCGACGTAAAAGCTTACTGATTTTTATTATATGTACATACATACATATAAACATTAAGAAACGGGTATGACGCTAACAAAAGTTTACAAACCACACTTGACATTAACGATATTTTTTGTTATTACGTTTAACATACAAATATCTCGGACAACTAATTAACAATTCTAATAATTGTCTACATATTATCACATTAATGCCATATTAGACGTTATAAGATACTATCGTTAACATTAGCGTTATGACGTACTTGAATCGTATGCAAATCGCACTATTACATCCGTTATGTGATTTTTTCTTGTACAAAGAAGGGAGAGAAATCCTGCTTACCTCAGTTGCAAATCCAAAAATAAACATTATCTCAGTATAAATGCGACAAAAAGGGATAAAACGTACAACCGCACTTATAAAAAACAACAACTACAGGCGTGCTTTATACTGATAATTACATCACGTTTTAGAAATTGATATGATTAATATTACAATGATGAATGAAATATTGTACGAAGAATGTAAACACGCATATAATACTGACTGATTTGCCTTCCCCTTCACCAAAATGGATCATTGCCGACCAGTATGTATACCGAATAACCGGACAATTTATGCATAATAAATATATTATATATATTATCTTACAGTTGCGGTTGAGCTAATTGTAAAAGAGCTCTTAAAAGGCACAGAAATATGTGGATACAGTAATGCCGTAATTACTTTATTGTAGAATGCTTTTTCTAGGTATCTCCTGCCAAGATCTTAAGATGGTTATTAACTTGTACCAATTATTGTTCATTTGCATTGTGTATTTGCTTCAATAACTGTAGACATTAGAATATGTTCTACACCATCCGATTTCTTAACGTAGCAATGTGACACAGCAGTAAGGTTTGTGAGTTAAGGTAAGTCTCATAAAATTCGTAATAGAACTTAACCTAATATTAGGTGTTTTATTTTAGAGAAGTAAGTTGAATACAAGTTTTATAATAACGTAAGCGATATCTAGATTAGAATTATGTTTTAATGGTAGCTTAAAGCCAATAAGAAGTTTTTAAAAATTTATACTTCACTCTGCGCATCATTCTCTTGTGGAACTCAATAGAATTAAATTATTTCTAAACCTAATAACCTGCATTCAATATCGATCAACACGCTATGGTTTTCATTAAATTTTGCAATACCTTAAAGCTACTAGGGATGCAATCATAAATTCCCGAATTATTCAGCAGCCTTAAATAGTTTGAAAATATTGGTGCTTTAAATAGTTTGAAAATATTGGTGCTTTAAATAGTTTGAAAATATTGGTGCTTTATTTTTATTCGCAATAGTCAGTCGCAGGTGATTACTATCTTATTGAAGAAAAACAAGGCTGTGAAAAGTTTTTAAACAAGTTACGTGATATTTCAAAAAAAAGATGTATTTAGCTGAAAAATTTGTTAAGACTCCCGCGACTTTGCTAAACTATATAACAACTCGATCTTTGGGAGATCGTCACAGCCGCTGTAATAAAGATTCAAACATTATTCTGATCTAAACCTTCGAAAAGGTGTCCAACTTTCAAGCTATTCATCCAATTTAAAAATTGTTTTGTTCATGGATTTAAAATGTAATCAGGACAAATTAGCTATGAAACTCAGTATTATATTAAGCATTAGAGGGGGGCTTGAGTATTCATTATTCTACAGTATAGTATACATAAAATTATGAACGTCTAATAATCGTTCGTAAAAGTCTGATCGTAGCTTTACTCAATCACAGCATTTTTTTTGTTAACATATACGTACAGAATGATTTCAAATACTATTGTAAAACCTCTTGGTTCAAAATATGAAAAAATATTTCTTCGAAAACGGTTCGTTGCCGAGTTACAGGAAGTTAAACTTTCTTAAAAGATCGTTCCTTTAAGAAAGATATCTTTACATTAAAAATTTTATAAAAAATCATTAGAATATTTGTAGACGTTGATAAACAAGTTAATATTTAATTTTTAATTTTTTCTCTAAAACGAAAAATATATTCTTCGTTGCTTTACTCCAAAAAATTATAGAAATTGCAAAACATGTGCCAGGTGCTGTTCTTATGTGCAAATATATGTATTACCAATTTCCTTCACAAATTCAAAAAACACTTCGTTAAAATATGAATAGATTGTAAAAATGTCATTGAAATTTGCAAAAGCGTCCTTAGATATTAAAAAAGAACAATTTTTTAAGAAAGAACACCCTGTATTAACGAATCATTTTAAGTACATAAAAGGACATCAACTTCAGGTTTTCAGTAGCAATACAACCATGTTAATTAAAGGATATCATTTGTTCCCCCTTTATACCAGACCCATCTGGCCAATGGTCACCGGTAAGGCACCGCAGCCTTCATACCTGGCAGCCTCCTCCCGTCTGTCTGGTATAGACACCGTGAAAGGATTACCATACCTATGCCTTACCGTGCATGTGGTCGGTTCGCATTTCCAAAACCCCCTTTCCCACATACTTGATTATCGATATATGTTTGGTTTTGACCCCTTTCGGAGTCATTGTGTGTTGCAGCCTGTATGCCCCCATCTCTGCCATCTCCTGTATAACAAGGTGTAACAGTGGCAAGTCTAAGAGTGCGTCCATAGCTGCAGTCGGCATCGACCGCATTGCTCCCGTTATTCATCCTAACCAGGCTTGCACCTTGCTCAGCTTCTGAATAGCGTTTCTTTGATGCGTCTTTACCCCCTCCCTCCCTCTCCTCCTCATTCCCCCTCGACCATCTCTATGTTAACCCCCTTCAACGTAAGCGGATGTAGGCCATCCTGCTTTCGTCGGCGGGTAAAGGCCACGTTGGTCTTAGCGACATTGATACTCAGTCGTACCAACTCAGTTAATCTGCACCTGGTTATTCAGAGCCTGTTGGAGTCGATCTCTAACCATGCTCTTGTGTCTGCCTTGCGCTATAATGACTAAGTCTCACCTCCAAAAGCCCGTTTGCAACTAGGCATCACAGGAGAGGGGACAAGACCCCACCCTGCAGACAACACCTACCCACCCGAGCCGTCAAAGTCACAGACAACCTAAAAAAAAAAGGAACAACTCTATTGAATCAAAGTTCTTCACTGGATCTCTTGGTGCAGAAGTAGAATACTAAACACTATAACCCACTAAACACCAAACAAGTTTTAACTAAAAGACCGACGCGTTTCAACAGCAATGGTATCATTATCAAGGCGATAATAAAACTAAATTAAAATAAATTCGATACGCATCGTTAATTTCCAATTAACGAAAACAATGACGAATGCGGAATAGGGCCGTTGTCACAGTTCATTACACACGACTTATTTTTACATATTTCTAAACTTTCGAAATCATTTAGAAACTTACAATTGTTTATTTGTCTAATTAATTTAACATTCGTATGATCGATGTTGTGATCTGTTTCAAAAATGTGTTGGGCAACGCTCGATTTCTCAATTCTATTAAATCTAAGATTAGCCATATGCTCTTTGAGAGTAGCTAGTTGAGACTGCTCTCCTGGTTTGCCCAATATATTTTTGATTACAATCTTTACAATTGATTTAGTAAATACGTGACTTTTCTGAAGGTTGTATTTTATCTTTAGGGTTACCGATGAGACTTCGTAAACTAATCCCAGAACTGTAAACCATTCTAAGATCTAGCTCTTTGAAGATTTTACTCAAACCTTTAGTAATAAAGGGAGCGAATATATTCCTGGACACATTGTTGACTCAAACTATTTTGAAGCAACAAGTCCTCGAGGTATGTCAAGGTGTCTGGAATCGATACAGTAAAAAAGAGAGAACTAACATCAAATGAAATCAATATTTCACCCTCCAGCAACTGAATATTTTGAATTTCTTTAATAAATTCTAACGAATTTTTTACTGCAAAACTAGGTTGCTGTATTGGCAAACATTTAGGTTACCTGTTATTTGTAGGTTTTATTTTAATTTAGTTTCATTATCGCCTTGATTTTTTTTTTTTTTTTAATGTGTGGTGGGTGCTTAGTTGCAGTGACTCCGTAAGCTGTATTACTTGTCTGGCTATCACTGCAACTCTTGTGGTGCAGTTTAGTGTGTGTAAGTTGTGTTTAAATGGCTTTGTGACAGCATCATATCGCCTTTTATGATGCCGCGCTGTTAATCACTTTGCTCCCAACAGCGAATGGCAAGTCGATCCGGGATTAAACTCTCTGAAAAAATGTCACCGTCCCTCCAGAGAATTGAACCCCGGCACCTATCGTCCTCTCACAACAATAGTCAGCCGCCTAACCACTGCGGCCATCGACCTGATAATGACAGCATTGCTGTTGAAACGCGTCGGTGTTTTAGTTAAAACTTGTTTGGTGTTTAGTGGGTTTAGAGATGTGTTCCTCTATTGAATTAGCTGATCGGAAAGTTGCCCGGTAAGGGGCCAGCTGCCAGGGTTGGTGAGGGGAAAAAATTAGACGCAAAAGGGTAGGCAACCAACATTACTATTCTGTAGGTAATTTGCATAAGAACTAGTTGTATATTTTTATTTACGAAAATAACTTTTTTTCTACTGACGGTTTATGATCGATTAACGAACAATTCTATGCCAGTATGTTTTATATATTTATTAACAAATAAAAGCATAGGTATAAAATTGTGCGGAAACCGATCACTAACCGTTCGTGGAAAGAAAAAGACCCACTATATTTCCATACAACGAGGTAAACACATGAGATATAGACAAAAATGGATGAACGAATAAAATCGCGCATGTGCATTGGAATGTTTTAGGAAACTGAATATAAAAATAATTTGTTGTCGCTATCGCTGCTGTTTTGACTTGCAACCCACTAAACAAACACCCTCTTCCGTCTCCTGGCAGCCCCCTCCCCATAAGCAAAACCGTTTTTGAGTTGAACATCTATTTTTACTAATTTGTGGTCAGAGTCTCGCCTGCGACCGTGGCTTCCACCACTCTCTCCCTAAGCATAGAGTCTATCCAGGCGACACGAGTGCCATCCACACCTCTGCTTGTAAGAGCCCTGGTAATTGAGTCAAAACCTGTGTTGCTGATTGCCCCATCCTGCCGGCTTCCTTGTTTTGTAGTGTGTCCTCCACTAATAAGCTAACAAGTTTGTGGAGTGTTGTTAAAACTCCTGTTCAATATGCATACTGGTCACGGTGTAAAGGTGCTAGCGCCAGTACAGCGTCCCTGATATGTCTATCCACCAGTTTTTCCAATGCCTTCGTAGTGAAGGACATAAAAATATAGCAATAGTAATACAATAATGTTAATCAAAGGATATCATTACAATGAAAGTAAACCCAAACCATCGTCACGAAATTATTTATATTAACACTATGAATATCAAAATTAAGTAAATCTTAAGTAATCATTTAGATTAATGTAAAAATATTAAAAAAAATAAAATCAATATGTAATCAAGAAAATAAGTAAATTTTATATATTTACTCATATGCATACTCATAAAAATTGCAAAAAAACATGTATAAAACAGATTTCTACCTTATCAACGTGTTCTATAAGTAAACCGTACTCTATTTTTGATATATGTATATCCGGATCATATATTAATTTGTGAGGTAACATTGTCTTTCTTTCTAATTTCCATAATAGGCAATGAACATTCTTGCGTCAGATATACCATTGTTGAGGTATAAATAAATTGTAGTTAAAATGTGAATGTTTAACGCATAAACGTTTTTTAGTGTTTCCTTCACAATTCCATTCGAATTTTAAACAATGTAAATGCATATATTTTACAAAAACATGATAGAGAGATGTTCAAACACATTAAAGTAATCTGAAAAGATATTTAATTGATTTCGCAAGAATTATCAAACATTGTATAAGTACCGTCCACAGGCCTTCGATTTGTCGAAGAACCACAAGTCTGTTATCTTAAAAAAAGGTACACAATCTTATTACAACTTGTTCAGTAATAATAATCTCTATAACTACTGTATTTTACGAATCTTCTGATTCTGTTACATATTTTTAACTCACCCTTTATTCGAGTTGTGCAATACTTTCTTAAATCTCCGCAATTTTCTTTTCGATTATTTTCTGCGACGAATACTATATATTTGTATATTTTATAAAATACAGAAAATTGTCTCGATAAACATTTAACTCTAGAGTTCAGAGCACATTGAAAGTTCGTTATAAAATGTTAACATTAAAATATCTCGTGAAAAAATTAAGTGTGCGAACGTAAACACATGCTTGAGAAACGTGAGAACAATATTTAAAACACTATATACAATGTACTACACATTTATACCGCATACCCAAGTAGATATACAGATCATCTGATAATAAATTGAAATTACGATTGTTTATTGACAGTATTGACAGGAATAAACACGTTATATTTTTCAAAGAAAGTAAATAAATATTATATATTTACCAACCAATCCTAAATTTCCGAAAATAAAATATTAATAAAACTGCGCTAAGCTATCAGATCACAGGCAATAGTAAGATTATTTTTCTATAAAATAGCAAGATTACTTTGGAAAGGCTGACAGTTTGTTGGAACTCACTTTTATCAATTGTGTTGTTAAATTAATTATAAATAAATTTGACAAAGTGATGCTTGAATTTTCAGGATGGATGGAATTACTCTGACTCCTCTTAAATAAATTTATCACAGAAAATATAAGAAAAAACCTTGAAAATATGGATGATTACACCCTGTACACACTACAAACTATAGACCTGTGATCGGTGCACAGACAAAATTATCCTTTGTCACATCTTCCTAATTGGTACAGCTGGGAAACTATTGTAACTGTTATTACAATAATGCCGTCCGATACTTTTTTGCAAAAAATGTTTGCTCTATAAAAAAGATCTTATAATTTATTAAGATTTCTGATCAATCTGCGTTTACAAAAAAGGAGGCTAATTTTTGTGATATCTTCAATTTTTCTCGAATCCAGCTTTAATGCCAATAGGTATCAAAAGATGTAAGACTTTTTAATACAGCATGAAATTTTATACAAAAAAGTCCGGAAGGGTATGATTGTAAGTGTTAAAGTTTTCCAGTTGTGCCAGTTAGAAAGGTGCGACAAGGATTAATTTTGTTCGTGATTAAACAGAGCATATACATATATTACACTCTAAACATTATATTGTAAAGATGGTTATAAAATGGTTACCAGATTTACAAATTAGCAACCTATGCACAATATTTCTATATTTAATAGTTCGCGTGCAGTGCTACTCAAATTTCAAATATTATACGCACTTACAGTGTCAGCATGTTTAAACAGCCAATAATAAGTGTAAATGTTAGTGATGGATCTTTTGGATAGATCTCTATACAATATTCTTATGAAATTATTCCAAAATATGTTGATACGATAATCACTTCACGTGTTGCCCAAACGTTGTTTAGATAAAACCAGGAAATATCACGTGCATATCACGCTTCTTGTGACACTCCTCCTAAATTTCTAAATCTGTCTTATGATTAACTAAAGATAAAAATGTAAACCTTTATCTAATAATACTGCCTCATTCTGATAACATTAAAACAATTCTATAAATTAGAGCATATATGCAATATTTTTTTATCAACAATACGAATTTAAATTATAAGCACAGTAATCGATGGTTTTAGCCGTTACTTGGTGGTACATTTTGTAATAAACTAGTAGTTTCCTATATAGGTTGCCCTATCAGAAATCTTGCTTATAAAGTAAATACGGTATTTATTATAAGCCATACAAATTGTTCGACAAATTTACCATAAAAAACTCGATTCAATTAGCCAACAGATTAAAAACGTTCCATATTTCACACAATTTCCGTGGACGTTACTAACATCTTTGGTAACATACCACCACAAAAATGTCTCATTCTAGCAAGAAATATCCTAGAACATAAAGACATAAATCCGGTAACGAAATTGGAATATTGGATTTATTGACCTTAGTAATTAATTATTAATAATAATTAGTAATTATTTTGAATATATGTAATTCCAAAATTTATAAACAGTCGGAAGGACTAGCGATGGGTTCTCATCTTAGTCCGTTAATGGCAGAAATTTTCATGTCAACACGTTATATTTTGGTATCGCTACATGGATGATATTTTTGCAGGGTACACAACGTCAAGTAGAAGTATATTTAGAAACACCATACATCCTAAAATTAAGTTTACAATTGAAACTGAATCAAATAACTCAATTAACTTCCTGGATCTTACACTCACCAAATTGAACGATAACCTTGAATTCGATATATTTGGCAAACCTATCTACATACATACCGAGTGATTCATACCACCCCACAAACCACAAATTAACTGCATTTAATTCAATGATACATAGAGCTCTATGTCTTCCACTTTCGGAAACAGCATTTGAAAGAGAAATTAAAATCATTAAACAGATCGCTGGTAATAGTTTGAACACCAAAATTATAGATACCACTTCACATAAAAAACAAACAAAATTAGCAATAAAATCAATTTGTCCCGTACAGAACCAAAACCAATCAAGAGAATATATGTCATTGACTTATTTTGAAAAATAAGTGGATCCATAGCTAAGATGGTTTTTTAAAAGTAATTTAATTTTAGTAGCTTTCAAACCTAATATCAAACTGTCTAGTGTTTTATTAATGCTAAGGACAGAATTAATCCTTTAGATAAATCTGGTGTATATCAGCTATAATGTAGTCAGTGTAAAGGTATATACACCGGTTAGACAAGAAGAAGTTTCAATATTATATTATATATTTCTGATCGTTCAATTTAAAAAATAACGACTGCATGTTTGCTACACATTTCTAGAAAACAATCACAAAACAGATAATAAAAACATAATAATATTACACAGCAGAAAAAAGAGAGAAACATAAACTTCTCGAATCAATAGTAATAATACTTTAAAGCATGCAATAAATCAAATGTGACAGTTTTAAATGACCAAATATCACCCCTTTTCTTATCTTTGTAAAAAATTGTAGGATATATAAAAACTACCGAGGAAGATGCATCAAAATTATTGGAGGTAAGTTGTGCTCAACGTGTTTGTTTATGCGTAATTAAGGAGTGTTTTGGATATGGGTATTTGGTATTAGTTTGTGGTTATTTTACTTTACTTACATACATAGTTAGAGTCGGCTGCATTTTTGTATTCACGGAAGATAATTTGCTTCGGAGTACTATCCTATTCCTAGTATAGTTCTTGGAAACACTAATCTTTTATAAGCATAATGAGTACTTATTCAAAAGAAACGCGAGTATCTTTAATAGCATAATTACACGCCCGTGCAATGATTTGCATGTACCATGCACACACAGAACAACGTTCCATAAAAATAATCCACATATACATATATACATACATATGTACATATATTCAGATGTGTTATATATCTGAACGCGTTGCCTCCTCAACTCAAAGCAGTTGTTATAATAAATGAGAGTACAATTAGAATCATATTTGCATGAAAGGTGTTTTTATAGCATTGATGCAGTTGAAGTTAAACGGAGTTCAAGCCAACTCCGTATTTTTATCTGTACATACATATACCCGCTTCTGCCTTCGATGGTTATTGACCTTCCAACAAGACTAATAAGCGATTTTGCGACTAACATAAATACACCACAATAGTTGATTTACTAAATATTCTATACAATTTGTTATTACTTTCAATATTCTACACAGTTTTCTATATTCCCTGAAACCGTAGCTCCTAACCAGCGATAAAATGATTGCTAAAATGTCATTTTTTGCTCTTCCTATAAATAAAGGTTTCAGTGTATTCTTTATATTATTTTTTATTTTCTATGGAACACAGCAAAGATTTGTTCAAAAAATCTATGTATCAACGCTAACCACTTTAAATTATTACGACTTAATATGTATGCTTAGATTAAGTATCTCAATTTTGTCTACCGCTCCTCATTATAGATACACCTATATGAAAGTTTACAAGTATTAATAGCACATGAGGTAATGAGTTACTTTATACCTATTCAGTTGTCCTAGTCTTCTTTTCTTTATTGTTAATGACATTCAACATTGTTGTTTTGAATAAATATGCATACCTCATACATACATATGATACGTATTTCAGTTGTTGAATTCTAATCTTCTATAAACTTAATCAAACACTGATTTTCAATTAAACTGCATTTCCTAATAATAGTATACAGGATCTTTCACGAACCCGGTTCGTTAAAAGAGTTAGGATATCTAATATCTACTGTTAGTACAGTTCTGAAATTTTGAAATTGACATTTGTAGTAGTGGTTCTATTGTTTTAAAATATTTTCAACTAAATCTGACTTCCTTTTTATACCGGAAGTAAATAGCAATTTTGTTATTTTAAATAGATCTTATAATTCAAAACGACCGAATGGGCACGAACGGAAGAAAGTTTCATAAGCGCTTCAAAAGGGAAGACATTACTTAATATACAAACAGTACATTTTGCGCACTCTATGAATGAGTGCTGCTAAGATGAGAGTGAACATTGCCAACAACCACAAATTTTTGGATTTAGTTAGACAGCAATCACAAGAATTTTATAAAAGATGGTATATAGTTTTTTCTAATAAACTTCCTTTTTAAAAGAGGAGAAGAGGACGGCAGTAACTTTGAACATCGTTCATTATGCCTATACCTTTTCTTGATATAATACCAACCAGAAAATTAAGCAACATTTTTTCAACATGTGAGTAGTTGCGTAAGAGGTACTTAAGCTTACGTATTAAGTTTTAATCCCTTTTCTTCATTTTGGAAGGTGTGAAAATTAAATTAATTTAAAAAAGCGTACGATAATATGGAAGAAACATTTTCATACATACTAGAGCCTTGTATGGTCCAACTTTATAGACCCGGCACTCCTATGTATCATGTGACTGTTAATAAAACACAAGTCTACCCATTAGACCCCATACAATATACGGTAAATATCAAAAGAATATAAGTTTTACTACTATTTACTACTTCAAAATATATTAAAATCAGATATTTTATATAACCTTCTCGATTTTTTATAAACGATTCCATTCTTGGAGCTTATCTATCTAGTATTAAGCATCCAACTCCTGCAAAAAATACACTTACTCAAAGAAGAATACTGCACATATCGTGTCAACTTTCCTTTTTACGCTTGCATTAATATATCTTCCGTAGTATATAATATAATAATAATATGTAATAATACTTTATTGTCTAAGTTCGTATAATAAAACATTGACATTATCATAAATGCATATAGAACACGACACACAAAAGATGTATAACGTAATAAGTATGAAACAAATGTATAAATAAACATAATATTCTAGTAAACAAATCAAATGTAAATATATACATGTTGTTAAACGAAAGAGAAAAGAAACAATCGTACTAATACAATCGTACAAATATTCAAATTCATATCTATTGTTGTGGAGCAGATCTTTTAGCCATTTCTTAAATATATTTCTTAGATGCTGTTTTTAATATCTCTCGACAATTTATTGAAATATTTTGTAACCGTAACATTCTATGGACTCTCGTTGTGTGTTCAGTGTTCACATTGCACCAATGAATGAAGAAAGATTATGATGATTTTTGTGAAATATTAAGATTTCGTATAAATGTAAAGACCACAATGGTAAAATACAAAGCTGCTCAAAAAGTGGATGGCATGATTGATGTAAAGGATATCCCACTATATGTATATCGAATGGCATGCTCTTGAACCAAGAATAAGTCCTTGCCTGCTGATGACGCATCTCACAAATTGATTCCGTAGCATAACCTAGACTTGACATAGACCACAATCGATAATCAATCCAGAAAACTGAACACAATTACGCTTCGATACCTTTCCAACACTGCATCTTATACACTCATCGTCTTAGACCAGATCATATGACAGTTCATGCGTCCAATTGTATCGATAAATTTTTCGCTAATTCGTTAGCTGAAGTATATGTAGCTTCTTTTTCTATTTCACAAATACTGTATTTTAAGGAAACACTCTGAAATATTAAAAGCTTTCCAGGCGATGAAAAGTTTTGCGATAAAACATTTACCCTGTGCTGCTTATATTTGTTAGAATTTTCTGCATAGCATTCGCTACGTGTTTTTACAAGATTGGAGAACAATTGAAGATCATCGGCTACATATACCCGTGAGCTTGCAACAAACGCACTCTTTTTTAATAGAACGTTGTCCAGAGCCTTTTCTCCACGTAAACTTTATTAACAGCGATATAACTTCACGGTGCACCGTTGAGCAAAAGTAACCGTCGATCATCGCAGAAGGTCAATTGAAACAACACTAGATTTCACCAGATTTCAAAGCCCGTACGAAGAAAACATCCACCGTCCACCGGGATAAGCGCGCGAAAAACAGAAAGCTTTCGAAAACACACTCACACACTCTAAATTAAAGTAAATTAATTTGTAAGTTCTAAATTTAAGCAAATAATTTTTTTCACCTGGATATTTTTCCAAGTAGGATAAGCTGTATTTGGTTACACGCGCTGTAGTGTTAAGAACTTGCGAACCCTGAGATTAATTTTTGTTTATTAAAACCCCAATTTTATTTGAAGAGTAAAATTCTATTTTCTTACCTTTTATTAAATATTTCCCATTACAATATATATGTAAATAAATAAATATTGTTTTAGTCTATCTGCATGAAACAAATATAAAGTAAGAGAATGTTGAGGAATTGGATCGCTGATCAACTCCACGCATATACCTTCTCCATAAATGGCACTGTACATGTTCTCCTGCCTACACAAATACGTGGAAAGCGCGCTACACACATGTATAGAAATAGACGTCATTTGTTTATTATTGTCGAGCTATCGTACAATATACATATGTACACAAAATATGTAATACATATTTATGTATATGTCTATTTCTAAAATAATTTAGCATAATCGAATAGTTAACTACTTCTATATAAGGCAATATTTACAACAAATTCATACATTACAAACGAAAATTTTAAATTATATTTTCACTCATTTTAATAGTATTTATAGCAGTACCGGATTTATATGACTTCATTATAGTACCAATCACAAATCCTTGATATTGAACTTTTTCTTTGTGACGGTTCAATATACTTAGCCTTGGGTAGAATGAAAATGAAGACAGAATAAATTAAATTAATAATTTATGATGATACAAGAATTGTTATGGATAAAACTATCAAATCAGCGTCGTTTATCAGAATCTACATCAAAACTAAGGGTTAGAGAATTTGAATTTTTAGCAGAAAGAAATGGTATATGCTTGATCGAAAGACTATTACAGAATTTTTATTACGGAATTTATAATCTTTCTAGTAGGTCCATTTGACACCAAGATAAAAATCTATATTTATAAAGGATGACTTGTTTTAAGAAATGTACACGATAGGGGAAAATCATATTTTTTTGGAAAAAATTTGATTGATGATGATTTTGCGCTATAAAATTGCGTAAATATATTATTTCGCTGAAATAACAAGCCAATTAAGAAATAAAAAATATATAAATTCAAATTATTATTAGCGGCGCGAAAACGCAGTGTTCAATATGGCTATTGTCTGTGACGTAGATTTGCAGTAAGCAGTAAACAAACCCTGCTTGTCAGCTTGATACCGGTATTGGAATAAGATTTCACTTTTAATTAAGGTGACATCTGACAGTTTGGCGAATATTTACTGCCCTTCTACGTCATGTCCGTTTTGCGATGACTCATAAGTTTTAAATATTACAAACAATTTAATCGTTGAATATTTGTTACAGTATTAATTTCGTCAAATATTTATTACTTTTTGGTAATAAAAAACATTCTACTAAAAAACCATGTAAATAAATACATTCTGCAATGCATGCACATTCCGTACCTCTAGATTTTTTTAATTGCTCTTAAATAGTATACAGGATGTCCCAGCTGTATTATTTTAAATAGATCACCCTATATATAATAATAATAATAATAATAATAAGATACTTAAGACCACAACTGCCTAAACTACGACATAACGGCAAAACGAAGTCAATCATAAACAGAATAGACCAGATAATAAAGGGAAACTTAAATGAAAACTCGAGTCTGCAGGAAGTGCATGAACAGATATACATAGGGGCATACACTGCACTACAAATCAATAAGCAAAAGATCATCAGCATGACAAACAACCAAAGAGAGAAGAAAACTAACGAGCCAGCATGGGAGAAAAGACTTAACTTACAAATAAAAGAGATAAGGAAGAAGATTGGTATACTTACACAATCATTGAGGAATACACCCAGTCCTAGACTGCGAAGGAAGACAGAAATCATAATGAATAAACTAAAAGACGAAAACAATAGAACTATAGTTGAGGTCTTGGACTGCCTAAAACAGAAATTGGCAGCAAAAGCGGCAAGACTAAAAGATATAAAATCAGTAAAGAACGTAAGGAACAAAACAGTCTATTTCAACGAAATGAGAGCCGATTCTATAAAAATTTAAGTAACCAGACCACAGTCAGACAAAACCCAGAGTATCCCCCAACAGAACACATAAAGAAGTATTGGAACGAATTGTGGTCGGGCCCAATTTTACATACTAGGGGCAAATGGATTCAGGAAGTAAAAGCCGCACTAGGACCCATAAAAACTATGCAGAGCACAATTATAAAGCAAGAAGACCTGGAACGAGCAATACGCAGAACACCGAGCTGGAAAGCACCAGGGCCAGATAAGATTCACAACTTTTGGTACAAACAATTTAAATCTACCTACTCAATATTAACAGATCGCTTCAATGAACTCATCAAAGAACCACAGAAAACACCACAATTTATGCTACAGGGAACTACTTACCTTATACCAAAGACAGACGTACCGTCACCGAGCCCAGACAAATATAGACCTATTACCTGTTTACCGACTATCTATAAAATTCTGACATCTATAATTTCCGACAAGATATACCATCACCTTAAAAATAATAACCTACTGGATGAAGAACAGAAAGGCAACAAAAAGAACTCGCGAGGATGCAAGGAACAATTAATTATAGACGCAGTAATAACGGGACACGCCAATAAAACAAAAAGATCACTCCACACCGCATATATAGATTACAGGAAAGCCTTTGACAGTGTGCCACACTCATGGCTTATGGAAGTGTTAAACCTCCATCAGGTAGAGCCGACCCTGTGTAATTTCCTGGACTGTGCGATGAAGAAGTGGCAGACTACACTAATGTCACCAACAACAAAGGGGATGAAAAACGCTGGAACAATAACTATCAGAAGAGGAATATTCCAGGGAGATGCCCTCAGCCCTTTGTGGTTTTGTATGGCGCTGAAGCCACTAACAACAAAGTTAAACACACTAGATAAAGGACTTAAACTAGGGAACACGCAAATTAGTCACTTACTGTATATGGACGATCTGAAATTATATGCTTATACTGCAAAAAGTCTCAAGGCGCTCCTTGACTGCACTAGTAAATTCAGTAAGGACATAGGCATGACGTTCGGACTGGATAAATGCAGAACCAGTGTCATGGAGAAAGGTGTCTGGACCCAAAGTAAAGGGTATGCAAACGAGTCGGATGACATAATTGAGGGAATGCAACCGCAAGAAACATACAAATACCTTGGATACCACCAAGCCCGAGGAATTGAACAAACAGCAACAAAAAAAGATCTTATTGAAAAATACACAGCTAGACTCCAAAGTGTACTAAAAACACAACTAAGTGCACGTAATAAAATAAAAGCGGTAGCCTCTTATGCTATTCCCCTACTTACATACAGTTTCGGAGTGGTGACTTGGACTGATACAGACTTACACAGCCTAGATAGAAAAACAAGAACGCTTTTCACCCGATATCGAAGCCACCACCCCAGAAGCGATACAGAAAGATTCCACACGTCAAGAACACACGGTGGAAGGGGAGTTCCCTCAATCTTTGACACGAAATATAAACAAGTGGATAATCTGCGTAAATACTTTTTAGCGAGGAAGAATGAAAGTCCCATACATAGGGCAGTGGTAGAAATGGATGATAAAATCACGCAACTCCAACTCTCCACCCCTGACTACAACCCCTCGAAAACATCCAAACGAGTGAAGAAAAAATCCGAACATGGAAAACGAAAGCCCTACATGGGAGATACCCTGCGCAGCTAGACGAAGGCCACATTGACAAGGAAGCATCAACCAACTGGATGAGAGACTCCAACATTTTCTCGGAAACGGAAGCCTTTATGTGCGCAATACAAGACCAGGTTATACCCACGAGATATTACAGAAAGAAGATAATGAGAACAGCAGAGAACGAAAGCGAAATGTGTAGATTATGTGGCACAAAAATAGAGACAATAGACCACATAATATCAGGATGTACCACGCTGGCCCCGACACAATATACTGAACGACACAACAACGTCGCAAAAATATTACATAGTGAAATCCTATATAGAATTGACAACAGACCTCGAACACCATACTACCGCTATGAACCACCAGCAGTCGTAGAAGAACAAAGACATACGCTATACTGGGACAGAGACATAATAACCGATCACCCCATTGCGCACAATAGACCCGATCTGGTACTAATAGACAAACCAAATAAAACAACATATATTATTGACGTCGCGATTCCATTAGCACATAACATCAAGAAAATGCAATCTGAGAAAGTTACAAAATATCTGCCCTTAGCGGATGAAATAAAAACAATATGGCAGCAGGACAAAGTCATCATCATACCTGTTGTGATTGGCGCTACGGGCGAGGTCCCGAAGCAGCTGTTTGAGTCCCTCAACAAATTGAAGCTTCCTAAAAACATATATAAGCAAATGCAACAAGCAGTAGTGCTTAAAACATGCAATATAGTACGACGCGTTCTAACGGATTCCAATTACACCTGATAGCAACAATAGCAACAACAAACCAATATAATAGCCACACCCTTTACGTAAAATAGCAAACACGCAGTAAATCAATAGAAATAGGTCATTTATACATGTATATATTTATATATTTCTGTAATCAATTGTACATAGACATATAAAACAATAAATTGCAATAGTCTGAGCCTATCCGTTGGCACTGTGTGCTCCGGGTAGGTCAATGTTCCTCAGTTAAGCTGAGAGAGTGCGCTGGGACAGCAAGTCAGATAATAATAATAATAATAATAATAATAGTATTTATTACCCAACAGATACCATTTACAGGGTAAAAATTATACAATACAATGCACACAATAAACCAAAAAGAAACAATAAGAAGTAAATAAGCAAATTCAATAACTAAACTAATACAAAAGTACTATACACGTAAATCAACATAAACAATAACAAGAAAAAAAAATGCAATATAAGACAAAAATTAACATTAGATAATGAATACATTATATACATACAATATAATGACAATGCACTAATTTCAAAATCAAAGAAAAATATTATCCTGCCTCAAATTAGAAAGTCGAGACATCCGGTACAAAGGGGAATGAAACGAAACATTTGTCCTAGAACAAGGAATAGAAAAAGAGGAACTAAATCTGCATGACTGACGAGGAACATCAAATTGAAGTTGCGACAATAAAAATGAGCTATCAATCATACCATGTACCAATTTCCAAACAAATCGAGCACCATACGCATCACGTCGCGATGATAAAGACTGAAAATTGTGTCTTCTAAGTAACTGCTCTTAATCTATACCCCTAGGCGAGTAAAATCCCTCAATCTTAAACGAAAGAAATTTTAGAAATTTGCGTTGCAGTCGTTCAATACAAAGCTGGTATAATAAATAGTAAGGTGACCAAACAGGAGATGCGTACTCAAGACTACTCACAACAAATGCAAAAAACAGCGATTTAAGAAGATCAGGATCATTAAAGAACTTAGATGTACGCATTATAAACCCAAGTTTACGTGACGCGGAAGCGCAAAGAGTGTCAATATGAGTTGTACATCTGAGTTCGGCATCAAAAAGTACTCCAAGATCACAGAAATTTTGACATTTAGAAATAGGCTCATTATTTATCGAATAGATGGAATGCATGAAGTTACGTTTACGAGTATAAGTAACTAACAGAGCAGCATTTAGAAATTTTGATCTTTAGTGTGTTTGTAGAGCACCAGTTAAAAAAATGTCAATATCCATGTCAGAATAAACAGCAGTAAAAATCTTTACGTCATCGGCATAAGCCAAAACAAAGCATTCAAACATATCGAGCAGATCATTAATGTAGACAAGAAAGAGCAAGGGGCCTAGATTAGACCCCTGAGGAACGCCGGAAGTAGAAACAAACTCACAGGAACAAAATCCATTGTAATGGACATAGTTAAGCCGATTGCGCAGATAGGAAGCGATTAATTTTAGATAGTTTGGGCACATTCCAAGTGCACTAAGCTTAAACAAAAGAAATCCATGATCAATAGAGTCAAAGGCAGCAGATAAATCGGTGTAAATGACATCCACCTGTCCATGCCTGTCTAAGTGGTGAGAGTAATTCAAACCAGGTTAGTTACAGTTGATCGACCAGAAAGAAAGCCGTGTTGATGAGGAGATATATACTTGGAAATATTTGTCATTAACGAGGAATAAATTACCTGTTCAAACACTTTGGAGAAATTATTTAAAATTGATACGGACCTATAATTCTTCAATATTGAATCATTACCTTTCTTGTAAACAGGACTAATCCTTGCGCGCTTATATTTTGTATAGATTCCACGTGATATTTTAACTTTTATTAACACCTTCCTTGACCTATGTGCTTTTGTTTTCTAGAGAATAAATATTTTATCAAAAATTTTGCAATTGCAGCGCTCTCGTTAATGAGCAGTAGGATCAAAACTAAAAAAGGCAGAAAACTTTGGTTTGCGCAAATTGATACGTCTTGAATTGGTTTACTATTTCCAATATTAACATGTACGGATCCTTTTGTTGACATACAGTTACTATATATATTATACAGTTACAGTTACATTTAAAATAATAAAGTTACATACGCTTTTTCTATAATTGGGACGACCTGTATATTTGATAATATTTTTTAGCTATGCATCGTATAAATAAGCACAACTTTTATTTGAAACTTTTTTCTCTATACTGTAAAATAAACAAATTATCGAAGAAACCGCGTCAGCTGGGACATACTGTATATGTATGAATGCATCTAATAATAAATATCCTACATATAATACATACCTAAATAATAAAATAGCTGAAATAAGACACCAAAAAAACTCTAATTTTTATCCACAAATACACCAGTCTTACAAAATCATATACAATTCACTCAGTGTCAACGTGCAAACATAAGCTGACTTATATTAAGAAATGTATTGTAAGTATTAACCTAAACCGGTATTCGAAAATTATTCTACTTTAGAAATCTAATGAGTGGAATGTACTGAAAATCAGATAACTATTTTTGTAAACATATAGCGTAAGCTCATTTAATGAAATAGATACATAAATAGAAACTTCTTAGTAAGTATACTTTACTTCATAAAATAATAAGCAGTAGGAAACTTGGTAAGTTTTAAACCCTTCAGAAAATGTTTGTTATACCATATAATACTAATAGTATCTTGAATCTCTTTCCTTGTTTCTATTACGCGTTTTTAATTATCAGTAATATAGTGGGAATTTAAAATAACTTACTTACGTTTTATAATTGTGTGGGCCTATCATTGTCTTCTCTCTTATTGAAATCTGACAAAATACACGGTACCGGCGAAAAGTTCCTGAATTGATTTTTTTTTTTTGTACTGACAATTAATAAGGTTTTTTCTTTTTAGTCCTGAAAATGTTTATCTCCTTGATTATTTTTTCTAACTGTCCTCATTTTTATATGCTATGAGTTTGGCTTACTAAATACATATTGTGTGTGTAGTCAACGATAATACTGTCGAACTATTTTCAAACTGAATTACATTTAATTTGTTAGGTACCATATAAAAAAACATGTTTTGGTATCTATAATATATGCTTTGAGGAATTTTTTTCACAAAATTATTATTTTTGAAACTAGTTTAGAACTAAATGAAAAAGTACATAAGTATGTATATACAATACAAAATAAACCAAAGTGAAAATTAAATATGTACTTTACTATGACCCGGTCAAAACCCGGAAGCCCTCATAACATAGTTTATAACTAGCTACTTATTAACTAGAACTATTACTTAGAACTAACTACTTATTAACATCAACAAAGTTAGCATCTAGACAAAAGCAATTATGATTCTTTCTCCAACATTCATATTCTATTTCATTCTTTTTATAGTCAATACAAAGATCAAAAACATGTTGATAATGCATAGAAATTCTTGACTCTTAAAACCGTCAAATTTCGATTTTGAATGATACCCTGGTGTTTAAAATTTACGCCGCTGCTGTTTGCGCTGGTTAGGTGACATTTTCCATATCATGCAATAATTGCAAAACTTACCAAAGATCCACAAAATAGAAAAGCCGATCATCAATACTTGTGGATCCCCTACCTACGAATTAGCAGGATATGTTTCTCGACAACTACAGCAGTATACTGGATAGACAAACAATTATATGAAGCAGTCTGTAGAGGTACTTCAGCAATACGACATATCTGATGGCGACATCTTAGCCAGTTTCGAAATTGAGTCTCTTTTTACAAACATATCAGTAGATGAAAGATTGCAGATCATTAAACAATTAGTATCACAAGAATTACGAGAAGAACTGATAGAACTTGCACGACTTATTTGACCTTAACGTACTTACTACGCCGAAATCTTCATGGAAGCTTTCGAAGAAGAAACTATTGATTCTTGCAACCTAAAAACTAAAATTATGGAATAAATATGTGGACAACACTTTTGTTACATAGCCGCATGAACGAGAAACATTACATGATTTTCTACAACACATTAACATTAAGAGGGTCGTCTACCAGCTGATTATTTTACAGCGGTGCCATATTTACATAATTCTATAAATCGTTTGCTTGGTTTTATTTCAATATAATTTTAAAATTGGGCTTCATACACATATTTCTACAAATGTTTTTCATCTACATATACAATTTTGTCTATTAATATTCGGTATTAACTTCACAATCTCTTTTCCCGTTACAGGCCGTTAACTTGATACGGGAATCGAGATTACACTATTAATTTTTATATTTAATTACTGAAATTTGTTAAGAGCATTCAAAATACGTCTACACATGTGTGTATGAAGCCCGATTTTAAAATACGTTTTAAATAAATTATAAAAACATTATATTATGAAAAAATTTAACTGTGGCAACATCGCCAACTGTCAAACGGTGGTCGGGCTTCTTAACTTCACAATGAAGATTGAGAATAATGGCACTTTACTTTTTGTCGGCGTATTAGTGAAACACGAACACAATAACAACTTAAACCACACCATATATCGTAAGAAAACACACACTGATTCATATCTACAGGCTATATCTCATCATCATCCGCGAGAAAAGATCTCTTGTACACACGTTGCTAAGACGTATAGAAAAGATCAGCGATAACGAAACTTATCTCCGCGACAACCTCCGGAAAACTTCAACGCAGTAAACGATGGTCATGAAAACCTACGCTCAATTATGATTTCCTCTTGACACAGAATTTTTTTAAGAGCTGCAGCTTGTGACTCATTATCGAAGGGCCTTTTTATTGGTTGTTTTGAGCAATATTACTTGATCTAATTAATGAAATTGTCATCAATAATTACCGTAGAATGAGGCGAATAGGAGCGCTGGGGGTGAATAGGATCAAAAAGTCGGAGTTTGTTTAAAGAAATCGCCAAAGCCAAAATAACCAATAAAACCCTTCGTATTTGACCTCGATGGAGTCCGAATATCATAGTCAGAAAAAAGTTGGTAATACATCGTCACTCGCAGTTTATTAGTGGTAACAATCAATATATAACCTAAAAATTTTGTTAGTAGCTGTCTTCGCGGATGTCAAAACTTTGTTTGAAATTCCGAAATTTAGTGAGATATAATCAAAGTACTTCGTGTTCGTGACTCCAACAGGTTACTAGTTAAGGCACATAAAACAGTTTTAGTCAAATTTCATGCAAAAATAATTTGGAAATTTAATTACAATTTGATGATTTTTTTTTTGTTAATGGTGTGAATGGAATCAGATGTTGGGGTCATATTCCACTAATGACAAAACAGAAGGTACATCTAGGTCTTTCAGTAGATTTTATATAGTACAAGTTTTAAAAGTAAATAAAGACTCATACGAAGGCAATTTCTTACGCGAAAAAGGTACCAGAGATTATTTTAGTTATGTTTATATGTACATTGCCCAATGTAAGAGATGAGTATGATTTTACGTTCCAACAAATTGCAGCAAATCTAGAATCTCCCGAAAGATATGGACGCGGACTCTTCAGATTTAAAATAAATTTACAAGAATACAATAAACAAAAATATAAATAAAATTGTGGTTAAATACATAGTATTTCCTTGTATTTATAATAATACACGTTTATACTTCATATTAATTTGAATAAATTGAGATCTACATGTTTTTAAGTTATATTTAACGAAATTTTATGATTATATGCATCCCAAGGAAAGGTAAATATGATTAAACATTGTAAACGCATTGCTGATGGGAATAAGATCAGTGAATAAAAAGAGATTTATGGTACGCCACTGGTCTTAAAAAAAATTCGACATTGCAAATCAATAGATCAGTTGTAAACTGTTATATGCCTATTAGTTAAAAAGTTACACAGTTTCAAAGTCCAAATGTGATCCTATTCACCCCATTCTACGGTAGGTGATAAAAATAAAACTCCAAAATGAAAACGAACCACAACAACTCACAATTCGTAAAATGCCATTGTTTCTCAGATGATTCGTGATCAGATAACTTTTACGATATATGGACATCGCTGAGACGACCTAAAAAAATATTACACCATATATTATCTTCTATCCCACCTTTTCATAAAGTGAACAATTTTCTTATTCAAATGTTGTGGTCTTGTATTATCTCACCATCGAGAGGAAAATGTGTCCCACTTTGAAATTCCACTATCAGGAATCACGTTGATATCGTTTATGTGAAATGTGTTATTACATCTTAATGTAAGAAATTAATGACAAAAATTTAGAAGAAATTTAGAAATTTAAGATGATGGAATGTATCTTGGAAAACTAGAATCATGGTTTATGGAAATAGACAATTCTATGAAAATTTTATTCCAAGAAAGTTTTAATAAGCCAGAAGGAAAATCGTTATTATATGTTTAAAAACACACATTGTAACTAAACTGTGTCACTTTACACAAACAATTTTCGTAATATTTAATTTACGAGCTGACCCTAATGTATTTGAGAATACCAGTTTAAAAATTTCTTTGAGCCTTTATAAAATAAATTATTATTATTTATTTATCTCGTCAATTACATTTGAATAAAATTTGCAACACAGGAAGTCAATTATTTTACAAAAAGTTACTATCGTGTCTCGTAAACACATATCAACAGTCATTCTAAAACTATGTATATCTCGCCTCTTTATAGTGCACAGAACGCATAAAAACAACGTAATCGAGTGAGAAGCTAATAAAATATGCGACAGGAGAAGTCTAATGTTTAGTCGCAAAATAAAGTACTTACGCCTTCAACAATCTTCCACTACGACGAGTTACTCAGGTTTAACTTGCGCTTTATTACAACTTCGTGACGTGACAGTAACTTCACGAATGTAAACTTTTGCCATATTTGTTTACAGATACCCTCTGTACTTCATTTAATTTTTGCATTCTACATTTTTATTGTTCGTAATGGAAATTATAAATCTCGCTGTATTCTACACAGAGTTCGATATCCTGTGATCTACATGCAAGAATGTCATGATGCAATAGTCACTTCGATATATTTTACTTCATTCCATACAGGGTCGTATTGAAATAACATTTCTATACGGAAACGATTTAAACTTTTAGTAAAGTTTTATTTTAATTAAAATTTAAAAAATCTTTCAACTATACTATGAAGTACTATGAACTCATTCATACATATACAATATATTTATAGAAATCATCATCTGCAATTAATAACTGACAGAGAAAGTAGTATGTATATTGTATAAACTGCGAGTCAAATTATTCTTGTCTTCTTACTAACACCTTGATATTAAAGTATGTAAGATACAACTTTCTGCATGTTCAAAAAGTTCAAGGTTGCCTAAACTAAGAACATTGCTCAATTAGTTGTGTATTTATTGATATATGAAGAGATGTAAACGACGTTGCATAATATGGTTATGTATAAAAAAAAACCTACAATGTTTTTGAATCTGTCATATTTTATAATCAAGGAAAACTCATCACACATCAAGTCTAATTTATTGATAGTGTATTATTTTAACTGAATTCAGATCAAATAATAGTATCCAAAAATACGTTTGTATCTATATAAACTAGCTTTAATCGCCTTGCTAAAATAATAATATAAAACTTATCGTTAAAATAAATAAAATAATAAGTCTGTAATTTAGCTTCGATGTATGGAACTCATTGTTTTTAGTTTTAATTGTGGTCGTCGAACTCTTTGTTTATGTTATGGTATCAGAGTAACAAAAAGAAGTTGAGGAACCGCTGCAGTTGCAAGATGAGCATTACTCAAAATAGTAACCTTCACGTAGGTATTATGTATAACATCGTCTTCTATATTAAAAATTCTGGTATATACATACATATAGTTACATTAATGGACAGCAGCAGCGTTCTTATATCACATATCACATATACGTGAAATCCTTTCCACATACTATATATAGAGAAATATTCTAAAGTATTTTTTCCTCTCTAGCTAACTGCACGTGCTATTGTTATAAGGATAAATACGTCAATTTTAATTTTTACACACTACGTTTTGCTACAGTTTTTTATTTTTCTTCTACTATACATATATTTAATTACTGACGTCAATCAAATTCCTATATGACTGTTATATTACCGACTAATGTGCAATATAAAGTGAAGTAAAATATATATAAAAAATTATCAAACTTATAGCTTATAACATATGTGGTAACAATCAACCTTGAGTACATGTGAGGCATGTATGCTAACACTGTAGATATCAATAGAGACAACCAATTCAATAAACATGTTAGTAGCGTACGCCTGTAATTTTGTCTTTAATTTAAATCATAAGGAAAAATTACGCACTGTATTTACCATCAGATAGTCAAGCGAGCTCACCGATCGTGGCATATTTATACACCAAACGACTGCGTACTAATTTCCAATTCAAGATTTGTTGTATTCACACGGTTACCTACCGATCGCAAGCCCGATAACGCTCGAAATATCTGCGGCTATGCATGTGGCAACGCTTTTTCACGGCCTCGTCAAAGGCCTAAGCTCGAGGCTTGTCAAGTCGCCAATCGCATGTAGTCTGAGCTGCACGAGGAACCGAAACACTAAGCAATTATTAATAATTATATATTGATAATTGTGAAACTTGTGCTTGGTGCTGAAGCATCATTAAAAATGAATTTTTATTCCGTAATTAAGACAAAACCAAGGTCTGACATATTAAACGATTCAATTCATATGCATGACATCCTTGATAATCATGAGGCATGATTCAATTCGCAGAATAAAGGCAAAAATTACGTCTTTTGAGAAAAAAAAGCGAAATCGAAAAATTCTTAAATTCATAGATATGTATGTATTGTTAATATTAAAACAATTCATTTATTTAGTAAAAATATAAAGCTGAAATAAATACCTATACAATTTTCAAACTACTAAGCAATCCAAGAAAATTATGTAATATAATAAGAAGAATTAAAAATAAAATTATATATATATATACAAAACTCCAAATTAAAAAAAGACCGAATAGCAATGCCTGTTAATTTGGTAATTCGTGATTAAAACCAAATTTCCGTGAACGCAAGAAGTATGCCGAACCGAATCTATTTTTCCATTTATAAAAACGCCCACGTGTAAATTCTCAAGGAATATGTCATGAATATGCATCTGCGCGCAGTGCTAAAGCTTCCTTAAATGGAGATAGTTCTCATAAATACTACATAGTGACTATGACACATCTGATTGTAGTCAGTCCAGTCCATTGTAAAGAGTATGTACTTACGTGCGACCTCGCTATGTTGTTAAAGCATCACGCATTACAATTGTTTCAGTTTCGTTGGCGGAATACAAAATCCTTGCTTTCGTACACACAAATGGCATTGACATTGTAAAATGAAACATTTCTATTTGTACTAGTTCACAGTACCAAATTTACGTTACACATCGGAACACATAACTAAGTCTGTTATAGTTTAATTCTGTCCATAAAAAATTGTATATCATCTCATTCAGCAGTATGTCTATTGCAAAGGTGCAATCACTTTCTATTTTTTATAAACAACGAACCTTCTATGCTAGACAAGTACATACATCACGTTTCTTAGATTTTTTTCTAAAAATAAAAAACATTTCGTTCTTTTACTCTCAAAAGTGTTATTGTGCCTTAAGATGATAAGACCAACAAATAAATCTAAGAGAGAAAAATATAACGGAAATGTTTTGAGAAATAGAATAAATAACGCCAGGAAGGGGTAAGGGTTTGCGAAAATTCGCGTATGAGTCTATCACAGTCTATAGTCTACAGCGCTGTGATATACTCATATGCGACCCCACTACTTAGTGAATTTTCGTACACCTTACTCCTTCTCGGCGTTATTTATCCTATTTCTCAAAACGACCGGTACCTATATTGTTATGTATATGCTTTATATATTTGGTTGACGGTAACCAAATGTATAATGCAGTTGTTTCAATTAAACATTTAATTATATTAAGAAAATGTTAAATTACATTAATAATATAATAGATATCAACATCAACTAAATTAACTTCGTTGAAACAACTGCATTATAGGTGTGGTGACCAATAAAGTACAATTTGATTGGCTACATTCGACCTAATATAAAACCTATATAAAGAACCCCTTATTGTTAGAAACAACGTACTTTTTTTTGTCGGTGGAAATCCTTTATGGACATCAAGTGCTTAGATCTATCGCACATGATAGTGTGCGACTCCCAGTCGGTGTGTGCAATAACTGGTGTACCCACTAAAACCACCCTATCTATCTCTCCTGGAGCATT
Source organism: Holotrichia oblita (assembly GCA_023690525.1). Lineage (NCBI taxonomy): Eukaryota > Metazoa > Arthropoda > Insecta > Coleoptera > Scarabaeidae > Holotrichia > Holotrichia oblita. Next base: position 80,661,721 of record CM043017.1, on the reverse strand, counting down.
TCATGGTACTGTCTGTTAGACATCTCCGTCATGAATGCCCTGAGTAGTCTACTGTTCTTTCTTTTTACGCTTTAATCTTTTTGCCTCTCATCGTTCTCCTTAGTTTTCATGATTTCTTTCATCATTTATTCTTGCAACGCTTTCCAATTTTTGGCATAGTCTAGGTTTGTAGTGTTTTCTTGGTTTTTTCCCTTACTGTTCTCCATCTGGCGCAAGCGAATATGGCATGTACTAACGTGTCACAGTCCCCACAGTATATACAGTTGTCTTCTGCACGTTTACCTATCCTTTTTAGGTATGCCCTGAATGGTCCATGCCCGCTGAGAGTCTGTACGAGGTAAAAATCGATATTCCTATGCCCACATCTTGTCCACCTCTTCAGGTCTGGGATCAGCTGTTTAGTCCATTGTCCTTTTGTAGTGTTATTAGTCCATATTTCTTGCTAGTTATGCAATGTTCGATCTTTTGCTTCTTTCAGTGATCCCCCTTTATCTTTGTACAGGATGTATCTTCTTTCTTGTGCTAGGAGGTCTATTGACGGAATCCCTGCTATTACTTGGGTTACCACAGTGGAGAGTTTTGTAGGCCGATGTTACTCTAAGTAGTATCCTCCCCTGCATCTTTTCCAGTAGGAGACAGTTTCTTTTCACCCTGGTCGCGTGCTCCCATATTGGCGCACCGTAAAGCAATACAGAGTGGACCACTCCTGCAAGAATTGCCCTTTTGCTACTGCTAAGCCCTCTGATGCTAGGCATTAATCGTGTTAGTCGTCCTATTCTCTCTTCGGCTTTTCCAGTTATTTTCTCTAGGTGCACTTTGTAGCTACCTCGTGTGTCGAAGAATACCCCTAGATACTATCGGAATCACGAAAGAACAGCCCTGAGTCATCAATAAATTAATGTACGAATCAAATCGGTACTTCAGCGTCATATTAGATATCGTACTTCCGGTAGTATTTCAAAATCGCATATAAGTGTCAAACTTTAAGGTTAACGTCAGTTGTAATACAAGTGATAGATTACAAACATAACCTATTTGAAATTCGACAACCAGTAAAATAATGTTAATCAAATTACGTCTCGAAGTGCGGCTATGTGTAGTTGGTATAGACATATCATTTTGGGTACATTTCTATCTTTGTCTTGTACGTTGCTGGGGACACCAAGTCAATGAAACGTCTGCCCTACAGATATGTTACGGACGAATGACATACGTTTATGTTGTTATATCTATCTTTTAAAGTATCTTGACTAACAATTTTCGAAATGTGTGTCGTTACTAGACGCGGCAATTTGAGACGCAGGTCTCTTCTTTCGTGATTCCGACTGTATTTAACGCTCTTTTTTGGTTCGATTTCTACATTACCGATTTTGAAGCTCTTTTTCTCTTGTCAGTTATAATGAGCGCTTCAGTTTTTTCTGGTGCCAACTTTAGCTCGTTTTCCTTCATCTATTTGCCTATTCGCTTTAACTTTTCGTTCGTATTTCTGACAAGATCAGTTTTATTTTCAGCCGTTAATAGCAGTGCCAGGTTGTCTGCATACCCTATGGCTTTGGCTTTCCCCATAAATTTTATTTTGAGTGCTTCGTCATAAAGGATATTCCAAAATGTTGGCCCAAGTACGGAGCCTTGCGGTACCCGTGCTTTCACTTCCAGTCTATCCCTCTTCGTGATTTGTACGTATCTTCCTCTAAGATAGTCGGATATAATATTCATGAGGTAGTTTGACACCTTCCTATCTTCTAACCTTTGTAGGATGAGACTCCAATTCGCAGTATTAAATACATTCCTAACGTCTAATGTGATTAGGGCGTTCCCCATCTTGCCTCGTTTTTCATGGAGGGTTTTTATTTGTTGCATTGCCTACAGCGTCGATCTTCCTCTCCTTCGGTATTAGGATGGCTTTGGCTACTTTCCACTCTTCCAGGAACCTTTGCGTTTTTAGAAACTGGTTTATTACTTTTAGAAGCCATTCTCCGTACGATCTGACAGTTTCTTTTATAGCTTCTGGGGGATTCCGTCTATTTCTGGGGCTTTTCCTTGCTAACTATTTCTTTCTTTTGACGATCTGGTAATTGGTACGGTACTAAATTCTTTATTCCTTCGACAGCTATCCTGTATCCATCTCCCCAGCTATCTGTATCTAACTCATTGCATAAGTTGTTCCAATGCTCCTTTTTTGATTTTCTTATCCGTTTCCGTAGCTCCTTTTTTCGTTGATGTAGTCCTCCGTAGCTCTTTGCTTTTCCTCCTCTTCGGTATGTCTTTGCATTCTTGTACAATGTCTTCTGCTCCTCGTTATATATACGCTCGATCAGCTACGCTACACACCAAAGGCATATACAAACTTGTATGCAATTGCGGAAAAAAGTTACATCGGACAGACAGAAAGAAGTATCCAGTGCACAATTAAGGAACACTGACTTGATACCCAACGTGAATATGCAGAAGGATCTCTTATAGTTAGTAAATAAGGGCTTTACTTTAAAAAGAATCTAATTACTTTAAACAAGTTGAATTTTTGGAGAAGTGAAATTTGATGTGATTGTAATTAATAGATTAGTCAACTTCGCACGAAATAAAGTTAGATTGTAGAACGAATTGGAGATCATTAAGAGAGTAGCTATCTACAATGGTTTCTCTTCTACAGATGTCGAGTTCACGCTAAAAAAAGTCCAACATAAGCAGCGCGTGAGAAATTTCACATATCAAAGCATTGGAACGTTTCTCAACAAATCGACTTAAATGTTTGTTATAAAACCAATAGTAGGTTAAAGAATCTCTTGCATAATCCTAGAGATAAACCTGAAATGAGACAGAAGTCTGGAATTTATAAAGTTGCATGCAAAGACTGTGAACAAATTTATAACAGACACACACAGAGATCAATAAAGACTAAATGTAAGGAACATTCAGCTAATTCGATATTCGAATAAATAAATCGTGCTTACGAAACCCTCTATACATAAATATAATATTAGTTTGTGCTCCTGTAAACCATCTATACCATGCAGTAACTATATTTTGAGTAAATTCCATGTTATGGCTCAATAAAAAACCCAGGCATAGATCTCAGTCACTGTATATGCATTTGAGTCAACAGTGTCCATAGGTATCTGAAAATATTTCTAAATATTGCAACTACAAAAATGTCAATAATACATTAATCATGACTTGTAAATGTGCGAAAAATATGGTTAGTTTCTGTTATTGTTGTTTGTGGGGAGTTTAATGCCAAAACAACTAAAAAAAATAGCTGGCATCTCAGCAAAAAAGATAAACTTGTTATGTTAGTTTAACATCAGCGCTAAGATCCGTTGCACAATATACTGATGTTCTTCTATACTAGTAAAATATTGATGAATAAATTATAACTAATGGGCTGACTCGTACTGTATAACTCATTAAAGTGTTAACAAAATCTTGAGCTAAAAAAAGCGGCAGCTTTGATCTTCAAGAAAAAGAAATAATGAAACAGAATTGTTTTTCTGTTGCAATCGACTTTGTTGACAATAATAAAGCAAAAAAATTTAAAACCTCACCGATGACATATTCTCTTACCATAAAACGGGATGTAATATATCGTTAAAGATAAATTATTTACAATCTCAAGTGAAATTATTTTATTATTATAATATGTTGCGACTATAACTGCCTATATTTATTATTGCAGCGCAATTATATACACCCTGCAACAGAAATATTTGCATTCCAAAAATTATACCTGACTGCACTTTGAAATTTAAATTAGCTATGTGATGCTCTATACCAAAACTTAACTTTTACATCTTCATAGATGTCAAAAATACTATAAAAATTGTCCACTGGATGAATTGTGAAATTCTTGCTTTACATAGGTACATTGTTTAAAAGAACTAATATTGTTTTAAATCTTGAAAACATTTAACATAAAGACCATTATTTTGTCCTTAATCCAAGCACAATAATACTTAATGTATTTGTTTCATGTTTCAGGTGGTAACATTGCTACTACCACTTGTATTATCAAGTGAACAGTGGTCTATTCCAACGCATTCCCAATATCATATACAAACTGACGAAGGCCCAGAAAGATACTTTCAATATCAAAAACACAAAGTGGCCAATATAGAAAAGAAAACGCTTAGAGGATGGTACTATTATTGGTAGCTACGCTTGGATTGACGCCAATGGTATGCTTTGGTTAAGAGAATATGTAGCCGATAACGATGGATATAGAATAGTAAGATCCAAAAATCTCTATGTTGGGAAAGATACACCTATTGAACGAGCTGTTAAAGCTGCAAAATATGCATCACCTTCATCTGGTACGCTAGTTAAACAAAATACTCCAAGTGCTAGCCCTTCTCCATCCTATTCCTATAGTGCTCCAGCGAAACCTCAAACTACATACTTACCATCATCAAACTATCTACCTCAAGTACAAGTACATACCCACTCTGGAATTGGTTATGGATCTACACATCTACCAGCCGATGTATCTACGCTAGTCACTTCGACAGAATCTCCCGCTACAGCTACAATACCAGTTGTTAATATCCCTTCAAATCCTTCGGTTACACCTTCTCCAACGTATCTTCCCTCTACAACACCCACTGACGTATCACACAAAAGACCATCTACATATTTGCCGCCAACCAACTCTTATGTATCATCCACGCCATCTAATTTATATCTACCTGTTCCTCCTTCTTCAACCATCTCTCCACCTCTAGCTTCAAATGCGGTAGATTATCCTGAATATAGCGGTGCACCTCAATACGAACACTACAATAAGCCATTCGCTAATCCGTATGTATTTCAAAATGGCCCTACATATCCTATTGATAAAAATGGCCACACGTTCAATGGATATGGGAATAAAATAGGTAATGGGTATGAACCCCAATATCCAGAATATGATGGTGTTTCCGTGACCAATGATGGCTTCAGATATTTTATACCTAGAGTATATCACGAAGAACAAGTCTACCTGGAAATACGAAAAGTGGAAGTTTCGGGTACATCGATCCATTTTGGAATACGAAGGGTTATCTACTATAACGCATCTCCTGAATCTGGTTTTCAGCATAGGAAAAATAATAGGTTCGTATATTAAACACACAATAACAATATATACATATAACTAGGATCACTCTGTTGTTGGCCCATTATTCATTTTATTGAACAATTTGGTTATTAAACAATCTCTATAATGAAATCTTTTAAGTACTACAGAAAAATATTTTAATGTATGAGAGATGTTCAATTTGATTCATTCTTTGTAATACATATAAGATAAATAAGTTATCTATATACAACCTATACGACCACAGTAAGTAGTGCAAGATACACAACTTTAAAAAGAAAAAAAGACTATACTTTCACCAATAAGACAGATAACCTTAAATGCTTACAATATTATTTGTTTACAATTTGATAAAAGGTGGAAGAAACGATTTTTCAACAACATAAATCTGAAATAGCAAAATAAATCTGAAATAGTTAGTATAAAAATACATATACAGAGTATTCCATATAAAAAACAAACATCATTATATAACTTGATTAGTACTAAGATTTGTTTCGAAATAATTGTAATGAAAGGTTACATTCATTTTTCAAACGCACTGTGTAAATCCATTCTTCGACTAGAAAACTGAATCAGTAGTGGCTTTCGATTTGTCCATAAGGTTACTCGGGAACAGCTCCGGAGCTACTCGTATGCGTGTACAGTGAACTAACTCAGTACAGTTCAGGCAAGTGCAGATAAACTGTAAACAAATAAAGGGTGGTGGGGTGGCGGCCATGTAATCACAGATGTAACATAACCTTTCAAGTTTTCGTTTTGTTTACATTTCATTCAAATGTCAACACTTTTTTTGTAAACAAACACAAGTGCGCATGGGAGCGTATCGCCCCAGCCAGAAAGGTTGGTGCACCAGGTGAAGGGAAGCAGAAACGGGGCTGTACAAGTGCGAGTCACATGGCAAAATAGAACGACAGATAGGTGACTCGGAACAGCTCCCGAGCTGCCGGTACAAATCGAAAGCCACTAGTGTGTCCCAGCTGACGCGGTTTTTGATAATTTGTTTATTTTACAGTATAGAGAAAAGAATTAAAATAAAAGTTGGCTTTTTTGGCGACGCATAGCTAGAAAATTTTCGAATATACAAGTTGTCCCAATTATAGAAAAAGCGTATGTAACATTATTTTAAATGGATCACCCTATATATTATATTTTTTTAGATTTTACATGGTATTTTAAGTAACTTTGATTAAATCTTCCTAGACCTATGTGCTTTTGTTTTCAAGAAAAAAAATATTTTCTCAAAAATTTTCGCATTGCAACGCTCTCGCTAATGAGCTGTAGCACTAAAACTAAGAAGGTAGAAAATTTTGATTTGCGCAAATTGATACGTCTCGAATTGGTTTACTATTTCCGATATTAACATATACGGATCGTTTTGTTGACACAGTTACTGGCGCCAACATTTGGAAACATTTAAATGCCAATAACTCTGTTTTTTTAATGCGACACCCTATGCTTGTTTGCAGCGTTTGGATGTAAAATTAAATTCTCTTTCTTTGGTATAAGAATGTACCCATTTATCTTCAATTGTTTTAAAGAAAAATGTAGATATATTTTTCTACTACTGTCGAAAAAGACCACTTCAATTTGTCCGAAGTACGCTACGTAACAATAATATTATGGCAGATATTATAGTATTATTATTAGTAACCATTTGTACCATTTATAATTATACACAATAAGCTAACTTAAATGTGTATCATAAAGCAATTTCTAAGATGATAAAAGTTTTGCACAATCCTTTTTATAAAAAATGTAACTAGTTTCTATTTTGTAACAAAAATGCAGCTAAGTAGGCTGACATAATACTATCAAAAAAAATAAAAGTTACAAAAATCATGCAAATGACGTTTGTAAATGTCAAACACATAGTGGTAAGAGTATCACAATCCACAGTCATTTTGAATTTTGGAACATTTTTTCCTGAATGGCATACGAAATACCCATTTTTTAATTAAACTCGTGAGGAAATGAAAGTGAACAGGAAGTGCGCCGATTCTTGAATGAAACGTTCCCCAATAGATGAATTGGGCGTGGAGCACCAGTAAGCTGGCTCCGCGAAATTACCAGATTTAACAAGTTGTGTTTCTTTCATTAAAGACAAAATCTATCGTTACGTCGCCGACTACACCGAAAGATATGTGGCGCATTATCCTGGCTTTCAAGAAATCAGCCCAATCATGCTGAGAAATGTTGCAATCATTTAAAAACGTGTTCGTAATTGTTTCGACTAAAACGGAAGACATTTCGAAAAATAAATTAATGAATTTAATAACATTACATTTATAATGTGCATTTCCTATTTCACGCATTTCCTTATGTCCTTATGTCTTTATAAAACTGTTTTTGTTGCGTTTTTTATCTTGTTATTTGTTGAAAGGTCCTGTTATGTTAAAACTGTTTATAATACAAATTCCAAATTAAACTTATTACTTGTGTATAATTATAAATGGTACAAATGCTTATTAAATATATCTGCCATAATATTATAGCCTACTTCGCGCAAATTGAAGTGGTATTTTACGGCAGTAGCAGAAGAAATATACATTTTTCTAAAACGGTTGAAGATAAATGGCTAGATTCTGATACTAAAAAAGAAAGAGAATTTAATTTTGACATCCAACCCTGTAAACAGGTATAGGCGTCCCATCTTAGTTTTGATGCTACAGCTCGTTAGCGAGAGCGTTGCAATGGCAAAATGTTTGATAAAATATTTATTTTCTCGAAAAAACAAAAGCACATAGGTCTATGAAGGTGTTACTAAAAGTTACTTAAAATATCATGTAGAATGAATAGTTTGTGTTTAGCTAGCATGTAGGATCTAAAAGTATATAATATATAGGCTGTCCATTTAAAATGATAAAGTTACATACGCTTCTTCCATAATTGGGACATACATACATATATATTTTCTAGCTATGCGTCATGGGACAACTTTTATTTGAAACTCTTTTCTCTATACTGTAAAATAAACAAATTATCGCAAAGAAACTACGTCATCTGGGACAATCTGTATAAAACTATTAGGTTTAGATACATATACATACATAGAGAGTATGTTAACACAACTTTTCTTATATTACGTCAAAGTAAGCTAAACATGTAATGATATATGTATATGGTATTCAAGTAAAAGAAAGTAAAACATTCAATGGGTAAAACTAAATATCCATGAAACCATTTTTGTAGTACATGACTTTATTTGGGGGATCCAAGAGATTTTTTATAAATATTTTGGATAAATTGAACTAACAAAACTAAAATGCCCATAACAAATAGATGCCACATCAGATACGCACTAGGTGTATGTACCTAACATATTTTCTATTAAATGTGAATCTTTCAGCAGGAAATTTCTAAATAAAGGCTTTACTTTAAAGGCAATTTCACTTCTCTAAAAAACAGTACTGTTTTTATAAAAACTTTCTTCAGAGTAATTAAATTCGTCTTACAACAAAGAGCATTTATTTGCTAAGTATGTATACATTTCCTGCTGAAAAAATCACATTTAATTTGGAAAAATTAGTATATACATGGAGTTACTACTAATTAGATAAGTATTTCCGAAGTACTAGAAAATCTTCTCTTATTACTCAATGACAACAAATTAGGATCACGTCGAACTGAATTTTAGCAAATTGTTTTTTTCATAATTACAACCAAACTAAATAGAATGTTAAAATGCGGAACCAATTGGTTCTAAATTAAGCCTCTTATAGTACAAATATCTTGTACTATATGCATCGGTTATAACTCTACATACTAAACCAATTGTAGATCAGTGCTTTTCGATTAATTTTTCTTTTTGCAGGTATGTGGGATTTAATGCAACTCCATATGATCCCCGACCGTATTCATAGAGTAACGAACAACGAAAAAGGAACGCAAATATTAATCGATCGAATTTGACGGAACGACATTTGTGATTTCCAGTGATTTAGCGATTTTTCGAGTACTTTAGTTAACTTATTAATCTTGCCTAATTAAGTGTGTAGTGTATTAAGTATACGTTGACAACGAACAATTAAATAGCGAAATTGAGAAACTGACAATAAATCGAGATGTTAGCAAATTGGCCACTGTTGCTTAGTGACACGTGTAAACATATTAGCACATAATATAACAGCCAGGAAATTATTTGTTTCATAATCACCTCCAACCCAATAATTAACTAGTTTGAATTTAGCATTTCTGTATTAGAAAATTAGAAGGCCACAAGAAGGCGTCAGCATAGTTCATATGCAAATAGTTTTTATTTGCGAAAACATTTTTTGCCGTTTCTAAGAACCAGAATTAATCAACTTATCGCATTATAGGCAAAGATAGATTATAATTATTATCTATTGAATCCGTATATTTCTTATCTAATTTACTAGAAACAAGCATAGAATGTTTTAACCATAAATTATATTTAATTTAGACCGACGGTTTCACAATAACTAATATAGAAGTCACAATATAGTAGAAATCTTCATGCGAGATAGCTAACATTACGTCCTATTAACTACTAATAACAACAAGTTCTACGCTGCCAGTTTAATGGAAGACGACAGGGTGCCATTTTCAGTGTAAAGGTCCTGTGAATTATTGCTTATAAACATTTTCGTTCATTTCCATTATTTATCTTCTTCAATTTTCTATCAAGTTTACTTATAAGCGCTGGTTACGGGACCTTATTCAACTGTATATGTAGTTTATATTTAACTCAATTAATGTAAAATAATGTAAATAAATTATTAATATATGTCTGTATTTATTTTTCCCTTTCGTTCAAATAATAAAAAGTTGCTAGTTCTCATTTGTTTATAATATTTATGGCTAGACTTAATCTTTTTGATTAGTTTTTCTTACTATTAAAAAATTAGAAATATATCATTGCCTAGGCAACATCATGATAGTTGGCATAATAATTTTTCCAACTTCTCAGAAATCTTGCATCAAAATTAAAAAAAAATACCATTACCGTATATGGCGAGAAAAGAAACATTAAATTTGACAATATTTTTTACGGGTTATTGTTTTATTGGTTTCACAAATTATAAAACACTTAGAAATTCTAGCTAAACAGAATTGTAATAGAATGTCGAAATAACCGAGTAGGCGGTTATGGAAATAGGAAACGAAATAATCACATTAGTATCATAAAAATGAATGTCGAAGCACGAAGATACGCTGGAAATTGGAGAATATTTTATATAATATAAAATATAACATCTCTTAACGAGCACCTATCAATAACGGCCACCTTTTTAGGAATTTTTCTAGTATATAGGAGAATTAACGCAAAATGACCCCTTCCGGACACTTTCAATAACGGACACGGGCAGCAAAAATTTCCCCAATTAGCATAATTCTTATTAAAATTTCTTTCTTTATAACGACCAAAAAAATACATCCATAAATTAAATTTGACTTCGCAATGGACCGGTTGCAGTTATTAGGAAAAAATCGCTAATCGACATGCGCGGCGACAACTAAGTCACGCCCATTTTTTCAAATATTTAGTTACTTATCCAATACATGAACTACGACAATTCTCCATGTCACTTTCTTAAACATCTGATTCACATCGTACGCGTATGGTCCGCGTCCAGACTGCTACCAACATCGTAACTTCAAATAATCTAGGTGCATAATAGTGATAACAGTCACAGTCACCATGATTACCGCGCATAAGCAAAGAACATTTTATAAATGAAATCGGTGCATTACAGGCATTGAAAATGTTGTTTTGCACAATTATTATTGCACTACGGGTTCCTGTGTATAGTTTCATTCGTTTCGGCACTATTACTCCTTATTTTTATTGTTACTTCCAAATAACCACCTGCTTCAACGATTTCTAAAGGGAGTCAAATATTACCGAGATAATAATTTGCCTTAATGTATAGTAAATTCATAAACAAGTGGTTGTTAGAAATGCTGTAACAATGAAATATTACTTATAAGTAAATACATATGATATTATATGTTCTTTCTTCTGTTCTTGTAATCCGAAAGACGGTACATTAAGAAACCAAACGACTTCTGGACAAAAACACACCCCAAACAATCCCAAAAATCCCAAAATCCGTAAATCTGAAGGATTACAAGAACGGTTCTTGCAGCGGATAGTAAAACATGGTGGAGATACTCTAATGTTATGTGGTAGTTTCTCCAAGTCTGGTGTATAAAATTTAGTTGCAATTGAAGAAAGGTTGACTGGGGTAGCCTACCTAACGCTCCTATAGGAAAATCTACAAGCTTCCGTTGATAAAATGGGGTTGGAAGAATTTACTTTCATGCAAGAAAAATACCCTAAGGATAAAAACAGGGTTGCTATGCAATACTTTGCCGATGCAAATGTCCAGCTATTAGGCTGACCGCCCTAGTCGCTCGACCTGAACCCTATTGAACATATTTGGACGATTCTTGATGACATTTCACAGACTTCTAGAAAAAACCGTGAAACGTTCTTAAATGAGCCCAAAAACCATGGGAGCTGTTGCCACGAGGTTTTAGTAAACAGCATTCTACAACAGCTACGTGCTGTGATTGAAAACAATGAAGGAAACACGAAATATTAAATAATACTTCATTTATGTTAGTAGAATTTAACTATAATATTTATTTTTGCACTTATTTATTATCGTTAACTTATGAATGTCCCCAATATACAACATATAAAATTATTTGTAGATTTTAATTGTTATGTTAGTGATTACAAATAAATCTCTTCGCGTACATTCACAGAAGTTTATCTATCTTTTTCCACACTTTTCATTACCTTCTTAAAGTAATTTTAAATACATATATTTATGATATACATAAAAATTAAAATTTTCTTCGTGCCTACAATGTATTTTTTTACTTTGATATTCATTTTTACAGTATTAATATGCTAATTTTGTATTGTTATTTAGCTATATTATAGGCCTATTCTGTTCTTTCGTCATTCTATTGCTCTTCTGTTTAGTTATAATTTTTTAGTACATTTTGTGAAAATAAAACATTGAAGCTTTGCTAAATACAATATTTTACACGGCAAATACAGACAACCAAATATAATACAGTCGACTCTTAAACAACAATTATTAAACTTTGCTAAATTTATCATTCTACACAGGAAATGTAGACAACCACATATACTGCGATGACATCTTGAAACACACTTTTCTAAAAAGAATAGCTTTTCATTTCCCATTTTTTTTATAATAAAAATCCAATATCATTTTTTTTTCATTAATCATGATGGCAGAAAAAAATAAGAGACTTAAACCTAACAATACAAAAATATAATATTCAAATTCCCGCTTGTC